>JBBDGP010004058.1:0-221117 GCA_037952835.1 Lithobates septentrionalis | reverse complement strand
TACACCCCACTCTACATACACCCCCCACCCCAACACCCCACTCTACATACACCCCCTCCCCACTCTACATACCCCCACCCCATACACCCACTCTACATACAACCCCACCCCATACACCCCACTCTACATACACCCCCACCCCATACACCCCACTCTACATACACCCCCCACCCCACTCTACATAACCCCCCACCCCATACATCCCACTCCACATACACCCCCCACCCCACTCTACATACACCCCCCTCCCCTACACCCCCCATCCCATACACCCCACTCTACATACACCCCCCACCCCATACACCCCCCATCCCATACACCCCACTCTACCAACACCCCTACCCATACACCCCACTATACATACACCCCCCACCCCATACACCCCATTCTTACATACACCCCCCACCCCATACACCCCACTCTACATACACTCCCCACCCCATACACCACCCCACTCTACATACACCCCCACCCCATACACCCCACTCTATATACACCCCATACACCACCCCACCCCATACACCCCACTCTACATACACTCCCCACCCCATACACCCCACACTACATACACCCCCACCCCATACACCCCACTCTACATAAACCCCCACCCCATACACCCCACTCTACATACACTCCTCACCCCATACAGCCCACTTTACATACACCCCCCACTCATACACCCCACTCTACATAAACCCCCACCCCATACACCCCATTCTACACACACCCTCCATCCCATACACCCCCATCCTATACACCCCACTCTACATACACCCCCACCCCATACACCCCACTCTACATACACCCCCCACCCCATACACCCACTCTACATACACCCCCCATCCCATACACCCCACTCTGCATACAACCCCCACCCCATACACCCCACTCTACATACAACTCCCCAACCCATATACCCCACTCTACATACACCCCCACCCCATACACCCACTCTACATACACCCCCATCCCATACACCCCACTCTGCATACAACCCCCACCCCATACACCCCACTCTACATACAACTCCCCAACTCATACACCCCACTCTACATACACCCCCCCATCCCATACACCCCACTCTACATATACCCCCCACTCTATATACACCCCCACCCCATACACCCTCCCACCCCATACACCCCCGCTCTACATACAACCCCACCCCATACACCCCACTCTACATACACCCTCCCACCTCATACACCCCACTTTACATACACCCTCCCACCCCGTAATCCCCACTCTACATACACCCCGTACTCCATACACCCCACTCTACATACACCCCCCACCCCATACACCCCACTCTACATACACCCCACTCTACATACACCACCCCACCCCATACACCCCACTCTACATAAACCCCCACCCCATACACCCCACTCTGCATACACCCCGTACTCCATACACCCCACATTATATACACTCCAAATTCCATACACCCGTGCTGTGACATGTATAACGCTTTATTTTGCACCATCCCCCCTCATTCTCATTCTTTGGGGGTCTTATTAGAAGATTGGCTCAATAATACCCAGGAAGGCAGCTCAGTATCCAGCGGAGGGTTTATTGAGATTTAAAACAAAGTTTGCTTTATAAAGTTCTACAGAGAGTTCAGATGTTCAGTAGAAGCGGCTGCTCCTCGTCATCCAGATCTCCACTCGGTGGAATGTCGTAGATAACAAATAAAGAGGAGTAGAAGCATCCCACAAAGGCCATGAGGCTGGAGAAGTACATGACTCCATTGGCACTGCCGACAATCGACGTCAGAGGTCCCATGATGACGGAGACCAGGATCTGGGCGAGGAAATACTGGCAGCTGAGGAGAGAGATGTCCACCCCCATCCCACGCTTGGTGCCCTCCGAGCTGGAGCCTACAAACTGGAGAAAGACACTTATTAATGAGGATATAAAATGTATAGAAAAGTCACCTGAGAGGTTCCTGTGATGTTGTGTTGGGTGTTGGCCTAAATGAACAGACATGGAAGGTCAGCTTGGACATCTTAAGTGTAGATGAGGTCGGAAGCACGCTGGATATGCAGGGACATCACACTTCAAGCTTTTATACAACGTATTTATTGAAGTTTTCAGTTCACACGGTTCAAATGGAGTCAACGCGTTACGGGGGGAAAGCATCTCCTTCATCACGGACTTTCCCTCCGAAACGCGTCAGTGCTATTTGTACCTTATGAACTGCAAACTTCAATAAACACATTGCATAAAAGCCTGAAGTGCGATGGCCCTGCATATCGAGCGTGCCTCCAACTTCATCTACACTTATCCTGCAGAGTGATTTCACATGCAGCACCTGAGTCCCCATCAGGACTACGTTTCCCTTCCCCCTCATCTACACATGGGATCCCTATGAAGAGCACCATATCATGGATCACTTCCAGAGATACCAGACCCCAGACCAGTGGTCCCTAAACTACATGTGGCCCTTTGCTTGCTTTTATCGGGTCCTTGGGACACCTCCTCCCACTGATTTGGGGCACTATCCTTCTCACTGACACCAATAATAAGGCCCCATTCCTTTCACTGACACCAACGGTGAGGCACTATTCCTTCCACTGACACCAATGATGGGGCACTATTCCTTCCACTGACACCAATAATGGGGCACTATTCCTTCCACTGACACCAATAAGGGGGCACTATTCCTTCCACTGACACCAATAATGGGGCATTATTCCTTCCACTGACACCAATAATGGGGCACTATTCCTTCCACTGACACCAATAATGGGGCACTATTCCTTCCACTGACACCAATAATGGGGCACTATTCCTTCCACTGGCACCAATGATGGGACACTATTCCTTCCACTGACACCAATAATGGGACACTATTCCTTCCACTGACACCAATAATGGGGCACTATTCCTTTCACTGACACCAACGGTGAGGCACTATTCCTTCCACTGACACCAACAACAGGGTATCTTCCACTGAAACTATTGAGGGAGAACTTTACCTACTACTAAGATAAACAATGGGGCACTATTCCTTCCACTGAAGATAACAATGGGATACTCCCACTGACGCTGTGGCATCCCCCCCCCCCCCCAATCTGTTGAGAAAGTTTGGAGAACCTTGATTAAAAGTATCAGACACAGCCAACGCGTTTCAGGAGGAAAAGCCTCCTCCTTTCTCAGGGCTCAATGTTAATAAAATCAGGGCAGAATGAAGGGACCGGTGGTAAGGCGTGATGAAGATGAGCGCCCCCTCCTGGCGGCACTGAACCCAGCTGGCTCAAACTAAAGGACTCGGCGCACCTTTTGTATCGATGCTCTAAGAACGCGTTCAGCTGATTTAGTTCATTTGGGCTTTCAGCCCCAGTTCACACTGCATGCCACTTTGAAATCGACTTCAGTCGCGCAATTTCATAGCCGCAGGGCAGTGCAATTTCAGGTGCAACTTCCTGCACAGATGTCAATGCAAGTTGCACCTGAAATGGCAAAAAAATACTGCAGGAACCTTTTTTTCCAAATCGGTGCGGCACCGCAAAGTTTGAGTCGCACTGATTTGAACGATTCCATTGCCGACAATAGGGTGTGACTTGATTTTTTGGTATGATGTGCGATGTCAGTGATGGCGGGGGGGGGGGGGCGGTAGACGTACCCTCTTATTCTGGAAATAGTCGCAGAGCAGGGAGTAGGGCAGGATGCAGAGTGTGGAGAAGAGGATGCCGTGCGTTATACACAGAGATAGGATGATGTACAGATTTCTGGAGAGCGTGGCCAGACCCGTCCCCAGGCCAAACGTCAGATAGGCGATGAAGTACAGAGTGCGGGTGGTGAAATGTTCCTCCAGCTTCTCCAGGACCGCTTCATATAGAAGAAGAAGAAGAAGGAGGAGAAGAACAAGAAGAAGGAGAAGAAGAAGGAGAAGAAGAAGGAGAAGAAGAAGAAGAAGGAGAAGAAGAAGAACAAGAAGAAGGAGAAGAAGAAGGAGAAGGAGAAGGAGAAGAAGAAGAACAAGAAGAAGGAGAAGAAGAAGAAGAAGGAGAAGAACAAGAAGAAGGAGAAGGAGAAGAAGAAGAACAAGAAGAAGGAGAAGAAGAAGGAGAAGGAGAAGAAGAAGAAGAAGAAGAAGAAGAAGGAGAAGAAGAAGAAGAAGAAGGAGAAGAAAGAAGAAGAAGAAGAAGAAGAAGGAGAAGAAGAAGGAGAAGAAGAAGAACAAGAAGAAGGAGAAGAACAAGAAGAAGGAGAAGAAGAAGAACAAGAAGAAGGAGAAGAAGAAGAAGGAGAAGAAGAAGAACAAGAAGAAGGAGAAGAAGAAGAAGAAGAAGAGAGAAAGAAGAAGAAGAAGAAGAAGAAGAAGAAGAAGAAGAAGAAGAAGAAGAAGAAGAAGAAGAAGAAGAAGAAGAAGAAGAAGAAGAAGGAGAAGAAGAAGGAGAAGAAGAAGAAGAAGGAGAAGAAGAAGAAGAAGAAGGAGAAGAAGAAGAACAAGAAGAAGGAGAAGAAGAAGAAGAAGAAGAAGAAGAAGAAGAAGGAGAAGAAGAAGGAGAAGAAGAAGAAGAAGGAGAAGAAGAAGGAGAAGGAGAAGGAGAAGAAGAAGAAGAAGAAGAAGGAGAAGAAGAAGGAGAAGAAGAAGAACAAGAAGAAGGAGAAGAGGAAGAAGAAGGAGAAGAAGAAGAACAAGAAGAAGGAGAAGAAGAAGAAGAAGAAGAAGAAGAAGGAGAAGAAGAAGGAGAAGAAGAAGAAGAAGGAGAAGAAGAAGAAGAAGAAGGAGAAGAAGAAGAAGGATTTCTGGTGAACATTCACAGATCTTCAATAGAATTATCCCCAAAACACAGAGACCCCCCAGGTGAAATATTTGTCTTTTATAGAGATTAAAGTAAATTTTCACTCCCAATCAGCAGGAACTCCTCCTGTGTAATCCTCATCCGCCCATCATTAGTAAAAGGTAGGAACTAGGAAGTGAGATTATAGTTTTTGGTTTTGCACTTTTTTTTTTAGATCTCTTCAGTATCTTCCTGGTTTCTGGTCTACGGAAAACCAGAAAAAACGGATGGATGGAGACATGAATGGATTTAGACATGAACAGATGGATGGATGAAGACTAGGGTTGCACTGATGCCGGTATCAGTGCCGATACTAAGCATTTGCATGAGTATTGGTACTCGTGCAAATGCTCCGAAACCTGAAACTGATACTTTCAGGCTCAGTTATTTCAGCTGTCATCTGCAATTATCGGTTGTTAAGGAGCCAGGTTGCCGTGTCCTTAACAACCGATGACTCATTCAGCTGTCAGCGGGGTTCCCCTGTTCACAGCTGACGTGTAAACAAAGTCACGGCAACTAGAGCTGTCAAAAAGAAAAAAGAAAAAAACTGTAGAACTGGTTTTTATGGAGCTGGTCCAAAATGGTCAATCCATGTCTTTATGGAGCTGATCCAAACTGGTCAACCCATGTCTTTATGAAGCTGGTCAACCCATGTCTTTATGGAGCTGGTCCAAACTGGTCAACCCATGTCTTTATGGAGCTGATCCAAACTGGTCAACCCATGTATTTATTAACGTGGTCCAAACTGGTCAACCCATGTCTTTATTGAGCTGGTCCAAACTGGTCAACCCATGTCTTTATGGAGCTGGTCCAAACTGGTCAACCCATGTCTTTATCCACTTCAATACCCGCCCATAGTCATATGACGTCCACAGATGGGATCTCTCATCCTGGGTGGGCGTCATATGACGTCCTGGGATTCCCGGCCGCCTAGGGGGCGCGCGCGCGCCGCCGGGAGCGCGCGCGCGCGCCCGCCGCATTCCTCGGGACCCGGTGCGTGTGCCCGATGTCCGCCGGGCACCCGCGATTGCCGGTTAACCGGACCGGCATGTGGATCTGTGTGTGTAAACACACAGATCCACAGCCTGTCAGCTCTGAGGAGAGCGATCTGTGTTCCCAGAACGGAGGAACACTGATCGGTCTCCTCCCCTTGAGCGTCCCCTCCCCCTTCAGTTAGTAATCACTCCCTAGGAAACATTTTAACCCCTCCCCGCCCCCTAGTGGTTAACCCCTTCACTGCCTGTCACATTTACACAGTAATCAATGCAATTTTATAGCATTGATCGCTGTATAAATGTGAATGGTCCCAAAAATGTGTCAAAAGTGTCCGATGTGTCCGCCATAATGTCGCAGTCACGAAAAAAAATTGCGATCGGCGCTAAAAAAAAAAAATATATATATTTTTTTAAAACGCCATAAATCTATCCCGTATTTTGTAGACGCTATAACTTTTGCGCAAACCAATCAATATACGCTTATTGCGATTTTTTTTACCAAAAATATGTAGAAGAATACGTATCGGCCGAAACTGAGGAAAAAATTAGTTTTTTTTTTAAAAAATTGGGATATTTATTATAGCAAAAAGTAAAAAATATTGTGTTTTTTTCAAAATTGTCGCTCTTCTTTTGTTTATAGCGCAAAAAATAAAAACCGCAGAGGCGATCAAATACCACCAAAAGAAAGCTCTATTTGTGGGGAAAAAAGGACGTCAATTTTTTTGGGTACAACGTCGCACGACCGCGCAATTGACGTTTAAAGTGCGACAGCGCTGAAAACTAAAAATTGGCCTGGGAAGGAAGGGGGTGAAATTGCCCTGTATTGAACCGGTTAAGGAGCTGGTCCAAACTGGTCAACCCATGTCTTTATGGAGCTGGTCAACCCATGTCTTTATGAAGCTGGTCCAAACTGGTCAACCCATGTCTTTATGGAGCTGGTCCAAACTGGTCAACCCATGTCTTTATGGAGCTGGTCAACCCATGTCTTTATTGAGCTGGTCCAAACTGGTCAACCCATGTCTTTATGGAGCTGGTCCAAACTGGTCAACCCATGTCTTTATGGAGCTGATCCAAACTGGTCAACCCATGTCTTTATGGAGCTGGTCCAAACTGGTCAACCCATGTCTTTATGGAGCTGGTCCTAACTGGTCAACCCATGTCTTTATGGAGCTGATCCAAACTGGTCAACCCATGTATTTATTAACGTGGTCCAAACTGGTCAACCCATGTCTTTATGAAGCTGGTCAACCCATGTCTTTATTGAGCTGGTCCAAACTGGTCAACCCATGTATTTATTAACGTGGTCCAAACTGGTCAACCCATGTCTTTATTGAGCTGGTCCAAACTGGTCAACCCATGTCTTTATGGAGCTGGTCCAAACTGGTCAACCCATGTCTTTATGGAGCTGGTCCTAACTGGTCAACCCATGTCTTTATGGAGCTGATCCAAACTGGTCAACCCATGTATTTATTAACGTGGTCCAAACTGGTCAACCCATGTCTTTATTGAGCTGGTCCAAACTGATCAACCCATGTCTTTATGGAGCTGGTCCAAACTGGTCAACCCATGTCTTTATGGAGCTGGTCCTAACTGGTCAACCCATGTCTTTATGGAGCTGGTCCAAACTGGTCAACCCATGTCTTTATGAACCTGGTCCAAACTGGTCAACCCATGTCTTTATGGAGCTTCACCAAACTGTTACTACAAGGTTGGAAGAGCATGAGTATTACCAGGACCCTTCACTGGAACCATGGGATTCCACAATCCCAGGGGTCTCCTCATAATTCTTCCCATATAGTGTATAATCAATCAGGACTGACTCCTATCCATTTAAAGTATAACCAATCAGCAGGGGCAAGTAGATGGTCACACTAGATAGTTGTTCTTCGATCTAAAGCAGATTGTACAATCAGATTGTATCATGTGTGGCAGTACAGATACCTGAGTAAAGAGCAGCACTGAAAGCATATATACACATCCCCCAGCAACCCATTGTAACACCAGCGTTGTATTTATGATATTCCTCAGAATTGTGGGGAGCCTTAGGATCTCCTTGAAAGACCACCTCACCCATGAAGTCCGTATAGAAGAGCAACATTCCTTCAAATGACAGCCAACCTGCGAAAAACAAAGGAGCATTTTAATGAGGAATTCTAAACAATCCAGACTAAAACTATTCTACAATATGTAAGGGACAAGCCTTCTATATCATAAAATCTGAACTCCAGGATAATAAATAAATTGTTGATCAACCCTACTTATAACTTACAAAATATAAAGATATCTGAATGGGTCAATCAATGTGACTTGGAAGCGGGAGGACTTTTCAAAGGGTCTCCTGCTGATCTCACTCCTGCAATATGGAACCACAAAGAATGACCAACTCTAGAGCCATCGTGGTTCACAGTGCTCCATCAGAATGGTCCTTGTTAGGGAATGCCGTGCCTAGGAACTGATCACCTCACCAACATTCCCCTTACACCAGTCTTCCCGGCTGGCACTGCACATGTCAAGCACAAGAACTACATATCTAATTGACTTTTTTTACCAACACTGACTCATACTTCCATTGGATACCCCGAGGCCATACTTTTCATGGACACCCCGAGGCCATACTTTTCTTGGACACCCCAAGGGCATACTTCCCTTGGACACCCCAAGGCCATACTTTCCTTGGACACCCCAAGGCCATATTTCCATTGGACACCCCGGGGCCATATTTCCTTTGGACACCCTGAGGCCATACTTTTCATGGACACCCCGAGGCCATACTTTTTTTGGACACCCCAAGGGCATACTTCCCTTGGACACCCCAAGGCCATACTTTCCTTGGACACCCCAAGGCCATATTTCCATTGGACACCCCGAGGCCATATTTCCTTTGGACACCCCGAGGCCATACTTTTCATGGACACCACGAGGCCATACTTTTCTTGGACACCCCAAGGGCATACTTCCCTTGGACACCCCAAGGCCATAGTTTCCTTGGACACCCCAAGGCCATACTTCCATTGGACACTCCAAGGCCATACTTCCATTGGACACCCCGAGGCCATACTTCCCTTGGGCACCGAGGCCATACGTCCCTTGGACACCCCGAGGCCATACTTCCCTTGGGCACCCGAAGCCATACTTCTATTGGACACCCAGAGGTCATACTTCCATTGGACACCCCAAGGCCATACTTCCCTTGGACAACCCGATAAATGAGGTTTGCTAAGGTTTCTGTGCCCCTGGGATGGAGAGGGAAGTCCTGGTACGAGACTCACAATCAATTAAACTCCCACACAGCAATGATCCCGGAATTTACCTAAGAAATGGTTGATGCATAGATTGCGCAGAGCTTTGGGCATGTGGTAGATGGACGAGCAGAGGACTTTCATGGAAAGCCTTTGACGAGATATCTCGTTGGATCCATTGAGTTCGCTTTCATACTTTGCACCGTTCAGCAATATGTTAGCCACCTGCACCATAAGAACTCCATATCAGCATACAATACAGTCAGAAACACCTAGAAATCAAACCATGTAACATTAAGTCATGCACAGTCACCTCACATGTCCTCAAACTCAGATACAACAATTCATATTTCAAGAGAACCAGTTGGCAATGCTCTGGTACAGCCTGGGCCCCATATGGAGAAGTGAGCTTAGTAGATAGTGCTGTGTTCTAGTACAGCCTAGACATCTATATGGTGAAGTGTGCTTAGCAGATAGCGCAATGTATGCCTGAGAAGAACCTCATGTATTTGGATTAATTTACATAGACACGAGGTGTCTGATGAATGTTGGCCTGCCTAAGCACCTCCCCACCCAGGACTGTAAAGGATGATTTGATCAAAGATTTCCCATTGATTCCTATGGAGGACCCACTGAGTTTCCTCCCATTTTGCTTTTAGCAAACAATTTTATGGGGGGGATAAAAACCCAAGGAAATACCTTGAAGTCAACCTTTTCATTGACCATGCGGGTCAATGGGTGTACTTTATTGCCATCCTCACCAGCATCACATATTCTCCTTTCTTTTGTACCCCCACTGCTCCATTTAGCCAACTGGAGTGAAGAAAGATGTCGGGTATTTCCAGGTATGGAGGAGCGTGTAACTCACTCCTCTTCCTCGCATGTGACATCGCTGGTGATTGGTTGGTTAGGTACCCAGTGTTGTCCCATGGGGATAGGGAGTAGTCTTCATGGCTGGAGTGGTTCCTTCACTTACTCCAAGCAGCTGAACGGAGGTGTGTGTGTGTGGGGGGGGGAGGGGGGGTAGGAATGAAGAAAGGATGACTATGTGCAGCTGGTGGGGAATGGCATTAAAGGGAACCTGTTGCTTTGTCCTGCATGGGAAAATCACAGGTTCTCTTTATAGTAAACAACTTAAGGGAAGACTCCACTCTACGCTGATATCTTCATTTTGCTATGAGGTTAAATGATTTACAAAGTCAAAAGATGGTGTCACACTGTGAGGGCAATGCCTTCATGTTAGCATTATGGGGAAGGGTGGCAGGGGCAACAAGGAAAAAATACAGCAGAGAAGTTTTACCACTTGAGTCTTGGATGTCTCAGCCTACCGCTGTCCACTCAATTATGAAATATCTGTTTGGATGGAGATACATTCTAAAATGAACATTTCCTAAGAGAAATATGGAGGCTTCCATTGATGTCCTCTTTCTAGTTGACTGGCTATCTGTTTGGTGTCAATATTGGTTGAGTCGTTAACCCAGAACAAGTAATCAGATCAAGAAAACTTTATCTACAGACTTGTTCTGCAATAATGACTCAAAGTGTTATGACCGGAGGATCAGCATGCGGCAGAATTGGCAGAAACAGAAGACAACAGCAGAAGCTTCCTTTTATCCCTCCGGAAAACCTTCTTTTTTTACATAAACATTTTTTTATAGACATATAAGCTAAAATCATGTAACAAAACAAATTGTGTGTCTTAATGGTGGCTTTGAATTCCCAGATTCCATATTTAAAGTATATCTATAGCCAAAACCATTACTTAAAGTTTTGGATAGTAAAGAGAAGGGGTACAACGCCTCCCAGGACAGTCATATGTCCCACCGGGGAGACTTCTCTGACTTTCAGTTCCTGTTCTGGTGATATCCCAAAACTTTGGATTTTTCTCACTGTTCAGTCCCCATGGCATTGGTCACCCGGCCAAATATAGAGGCGTGGCCACCCTGTATTCATAGGTGTCTAGTAAATTTAGTTCTTCTAGGTCACATGTGTCAAACACAAGGCCCACGGGCTGAATCCGGCCCTCCAGGCCACTACATGTGGCCCTCGCACCTCGTCTGTAGCTGCACCCCCCTATCTCGTCTCCGCCCCCACCTCATCTCGGCAGTTGGCAGTAAAGAGGACAACAGAACTCCTCCGCCACTTCCTTCACCACTTCTTCACAGGGAGACTCATCTCTGGACATCTAGTCTTAGAGATACAAATGGCCTCTTGAGGGCAACCATAATGCCGGTGATGCCTGCGATGAAATGGGGGTTGGCACCCCCCCGTTCTAGGTGGTAGTTGTCAAGGTCAATTTGTCGTTTTTTTAAATTTGGCTCTCCTCTAGGTTCAGGGGTTGCTGCTGCCACTGTGTGTCACTGGCAATTGGGGCAATAGATATGAGGGCAGTGACAATCTTGGGCTATTCAGCATTTATGTCCTCTGACTACCACTAAGAGGTTCATTGGCAGTGGGGCAGAGGAGAATTTAAATGTTTGGGGAGTGGCCTGGTGTGGTCTCTTCCCCCTGTCTGCAGCCTGGGGAGGGTGTGTGCAGAACAGTTTGCACTGACAAGGCCAGAAGCCTGTGTCAGCCTTGTAAGAAATCCTCAAGCTGCCCTGCCTGGGCAAGAAGAACGCAGCACCCAAGGTTGGAGAGCCAGAGGATGGAAATCCTGCTGGAGGGGGCTTGGTGTCCTCTCTCAGAGGATCCTGGCACTCCCTTGGATGGAGGAGACGTGTGGCAGAGTCTGGAGCCCTGTTGCTGGCTATGGCTGATACCCTAACCTTCCCTCCCTGTGAGTTGGAGCAATAAAACGTGAAAAAAATGACCCATGCCCACCATTGTTGTGACCATATCCACTGCAGCCATGAATCCACCCTGGGGTAATGCTACTCCTCCCCCTGCGTGGAGGCATGTTTTTCCTGCCCCTGGCCAGGAGGGGGCGCTACAGAGGGTAAATCTTCCCAGCAGGAACACAGAAATAAACACAAAGGGGTGCTAACACCACCCCACTGTTGCCTTTAGATACACTTTGAAGTTGGGACTGTTCCAACATATTTATGTCCTTGTGATGACCCCAGAAGTCACGCTAAACCATTGGAGCTCATGAAACGTTGAACTCTCTGTGGTTCCCAGTATGAGTCCCTCCAAACATTTTAAATAGGGGTGTTAAACTTGACCCCGGTGACTGCTGTGCCCCCATCCCTATGAAATATTGGAATGCTTTTATCATCTTGTCCATGTTACCTGTTGGCTGAAGGTTACATTCCGCCTGCGGCTGCTCTCAGGACAAGTTCCTGTGACTATATCCGGAATGGCCAGGGACTGCGGCCTTTTCAGAATTCCCGATGATCTTGGCTTTGGTGCATCAAGGGACCCGACTCTTAAGCTGGTTCTATCTGTGCCAGGACTTGTCAGGTGGTCTGCGGGGTCCAGGCTTCGGTTACCACCGCCGTACAGATTCTCGGGTACTCGAGGAAGGCTGCTGGCCTGTCTTGGCAAACTACCGGAGCTTGTGGTGAATCCATCGTGCCCTCCGGTAAAACAGTCAATGAGAACGCTGTCAATGTTGGTCGTGCCAAACGAGGAAGCAAACTCATGAATTCCAGTTAGAGAATTGTCCCGGCTGATGAGGCTGCCGTACTTTGGTGTGAGGGGGCTGAGGGGGGAGATGGGACTGGTGAAACTTGCATACAAGTGGTTGGAGTTCTGGGAGCGTTGTTGTTGGTTTTCATGTTCTTCAAAAAATATGGGAGGTGATGGAGGAAGGGCAAGACTGGGGCTCTTCATCACTTTCTTCTTCTTGCTGAAGGACTGAAGAGGTTTTTCTGGGATGCTGAATAATGTCAGGATTGTCATGATGGTCAATGTTATTGAGGTGAACAGATAGATCACCCGCAACTGTCCTCCAATGGCTTTTCCAAAGCTGGTCTTGTTCCAGTTAATGCCGCCAACCACATAGCCAAAACCACCACCAAGGCCTGAAGGAAGAGATAACATTTCCTTATATTGCAACAATAATTGTTCTGGACAAAACTTACAGACTAGAGGTGGGATGTATGGCATCTTGTTTTTAGCATGGAAGGCTGGATGGGGTGATGGGTGGGTAGGGGGGTGGGTGGGGTGATGGGTGGGTAGGGGTTAGAGGGGGTGATGGGTGGGTAGAGGGGTGATGGGTGGGTAGGGGGGTTGATGGGGTGATGGGTGGGTAGGGGGTAGAGGGGGTGATGGGTGGGTAGAGGGGTGATGGGTGGGTAGGGGGGTTGATGGGGTGATGGGTGGGTAGGGGGTGGAGGGGGTGATGGATGAGTAGGGGGTGGAGGGGGGTGGAGGGGTGATGGGTGGGTAGGGGGTGATGGGTGGGTAGGGGGTGGAGGGGGTGATGGGTGAGTAGGGGGGTGGAGGGGGGGATGGGTGAGTAGGGGGGTGGAGGGGGTGAAGGGGGTGATGGGTGGGTAGAGGGGTGGATGGGGTGATGGGTGGGTAGGGGGTGATGGGTGGGTAGGGGGTTGGATGGGGGGATGGGTGAGTAGGGGGGTGGAGGGGGTGGAGAGGGTGATGGGTGGGTAGGGGGGTGGATGGTGTGATGGGTGGGTAGGGGGTAGAGGGGGTGATAGGTGGGTAGAGGGGTGATGGGTGGGTAGGGGGGTGGATGGGGTGATGGGTGAGTAGGGGGGTGGAGGGGTGATGGTAGGGATGTAATAGCGGTGTAGTAGGGATGTAGTAGCTGTGTAGTAGGGATGTAGTCACGGTGTAGTAGGAATGTAGTAGCAGTGTAGTAGGGATGTAGTAGTGGTGTAGTAGGGATGTAGCAGTGGTGTAGTCGCAGTGTAGTAGGGATGTAGTAGCAGTGTAGTAAGGATGTAGCAGTGGTGTAGTCGCGGTGTAGTAGGGATGTAGTAGCAGTGTAGTAAGGATGTACTAGGGGGTAGGGGGTGGAGGGGGTGATGGGTGGGTAGGGGGTTGGATGGGGTGATGGGTGGGTAGGGGGTGGATGGGGTAATGGGTGGGTAGAAGGGTGGATGGGGTGATGGGTGGGTAGGGGGGTGGATGGGGTGATGGGTGGGTAGGGGTGCGTGGAGGGGGTGATGGGTGGGTAGGGGGGTGGAGGGGGTGGATGCGGTGATGGGTGGGTAGGGGGGTGGAGGGGGTGATGGGTGGGTAGTGGGGTGGATGGGGTGATGGATGGGTAGATGGGTGGGTAGGGGGTAGAGGGGGTGATAGGTGGGTAGAGGGGTGATGGGTGGGTAGGGGGGTGATGGGTGGGTAGAGGGTGGATGGGGTAATGGGTGGGTAGAAGGGTGGATGGGGTGATGGGTGGGTAGGGGGGTGGATGGGGTGATGGGTGGGTAGGGGTGGGTGGAGGGGGTGATGGGTGGGTAGGGGGGTGGAGGGGGTGGATGGGGTGATGGGTGGGTAGGGGGGTGGAGGGGGTGATGAGTGGGTAGTGGGATGGATGGGGTGATGGGTGGGTAGTGGGGTGGAGGGGGTGATGGGTGGGTAGTGGGGTGGAGGAGGTGATGGGTAGGTAGGGGGTGGAGGGGGTGATGGGTGGGTAGGGGGTGGATGGGGTGATGGGTGGGTATGGGGGTGGGTAGGGGGGTGGATGGGGTGATGGGTGAGTAGGGGGGCTGAGGGGGGTGGAGGGGGTGATGGGTGGGTAGGGGGGTGGATGGGGTGATGGGTGGGTAGGGGGGTGGAGGGGGTGATGGGTGAGTAGGGGGGTGGAGGGGGTGATGGGTGGGTAGGGGGGTGGAGGGGGTGATGGGTGGGTAGGGGGGTGGATGGGGTGATGGGTGGGTAGGGGGGTGGAGGGGGTGATGGGTGAGTAGGGGGGTGGAGGGGGTGATGGGTGGGTAGGGGGGTGGAGGGGGTGATGGGTGGGTAGGGGGGTGGATGGGGTGATGGGTGGGTAGGGGGGGTGGAGGGAGTGATGGGTGGGTAGGGGGGTGGAGGGGGTGATGGGTGAGTAGGGGGGTGGAGGGGGTGATGGGTGGGTAGGGGGGTGGAGGGGGTGATGGGTGGGTAGGGGGGTGGATGGGGTGATGGGTGGGTAGGGGGGTGGAGGGGGTGATGGGTGAGTAGGGGGGTGGAGGGGTGATGGGTGGGTAGGGGGGTGGAGGGGGTGATGGGTGGGTAGGGGGGTGGATGGGGTGATGGGTGGGTAGGGGGGTGGAGGGAGTGATGGGTGGGTAGGGGGGTGGAGGGGGTGATGGGTGGGTGGAGGGGGTGATGGGTGAGTGGGGAGTTGAGTGCAGTACTTACCACCAAGCAGTGCATGAATATTGAGTCCCCGATCCTGATCCCCTGGGGAGCACACGTCCATCATGTAGGCATGGCTGGGATTATCTGCAGAGTCGGCACTGAAATCCATGAGGATGACTCCGCAGATGGTGAGGATGAGGCCCCATTTATGGTCAGTCTGGGTGTCCCCCACAGACAGGCCAATGTCCCTCCCATTCAGCAGCAGTGTAAGGCCAAATAAGGCTCCTGGAACAAAAATAATTAGAATGTTGTTAGAAAATAATTTATGACTGCAGAATATTCCGCTCACAATATCCACAAACTGCAACCGCTCCCCTCTCTCCCCTCCAGTGCTCACCGGAGTGCCGGGCTGTGTGAGGGGCGGGAGCGGCTCAGGCTTCTAGTGGCTCTCTGAGAATCAGCGCCAGTCCAAGCATCTGGGTGGATCCCGACATAAAAGTCGGGATCTCTCCAGAGCCTGGACTGGTTGAGTGTCAGCTGATAGCTGACTTTAGCTAATTGATGGTTGAATGCGGGTCACAGGAGTGCAGAAGGAAGTGATCAATAATGTGATCAATAATGTGATCAATAATGTGATTTATAATGTGATCAATAATGTGATCAATAATGTGATCTATAGGAGAAGCTCGGCCTGAAGATCTTTTCCTGAACTTCTCTTTTCATTTCTTCATTAATAGTTGGTAGACAGAGAAGAAACGCGTCGGTCACACACATAGGTGGTAATAATAATTGGGGTCTCTTTTTTTTACATTTTTAATTGGAGAGCACATTGGTCTGACCCACCCCCTGCCCAGAGCTCCAATCAGCAGTGCTGCTCAGAGAGTGCTATGCCCTGTACACACGATCGCACATTCCGACAACAAAATCCATGTTTTTTTTCTGACGGCTCAGACTTGTCTTGCACACACACGGGTCACACAAATGTTGTCGGAAATTCCGATCGCCAAGAACGCGGGATGATGTACAAGACGTACGACGAGCTGAGAAAAATGAAGTTCAATATCCAGTGCGGCTCTTCTGCTTGATTCCGAGCATGCGTGGGACTTGTGTACACACGATCGGAATTTACGACAGCAGAATTTGTTGTCGGAAAATTTGAGAACCTGCTCTCAAACATCTGTTGGTGGAAATTCCGCCAACAAATGTCCGATGGAACCCACACACGATCGGAATTTCTGACAACCTGCTCCCATCGAACATCTGTTGTCGGAAAATCCGATCGTGTGTACGCAGCATAAGGGTTGCTGATTGGAGCTCTGGGCAGGAGGCGGGTCAGACCACTGTGTATGAAGATTGGATGGGGGAGGATCGATTCTCGGTGACATCTTTATGGACTCCGTTGTCTTCCTCTCTGCGGGTTCCTCTGGAGGGAACAAAGCTTTGTTATTGGCTCTCCCAGACAACGATCGGATAATGTCCTCAGGGCGTCGGCTCAGCACTGAGTACATAAAGGTGAGATTTATAACTTCCTCTTATCACTAAATCCCAATCCTTCCCTCTTCCTTCTCACGCAATTTTATCCTCTCCGCCCCCCCCCGTATGTGTGAGGAACCCCGAGTGTCACATCCCTACCGAGCGACATTCTTCCAGCTTTACACCAACTTTATAGACACCCCTACTACACCGCTACTACATCCCTACTACACCGCAACTACACCCCTGCTACATCCCTACTACACTGCTACTACATCCCTACTACACTGCTACTACATCCCTGCTACATCCCTACTACACCGCTACTACATCCCTACTACACCGCAACTACACCCCTGCTACATCCCTACTACACTGCTACTACATCCCTACTATACTGCTACTACAACCCTACTACACTGCTACTACATCCCTACTACACTGCAACTACACCCCTGCTACATCCCTACTACACTGCTACTACATCCCTACTACACTGCTACTACATCCCTGCTACATCCCTACTACACCGCTACTACATCCCTACTACACCGCAACTACACCCCTGCTACATCCCTACTACACTGCTACTACATCCCTACTACACTGCTACTACAACCCTACTACACTGCTACTACATCCCTACTACACCGCAACTACACCCCTGCTACATCCCTACTACACTGCTACTACATCCCTACTACACCGCTACTACATCCCTACCGAGCGACATTCTTCCAGCTTTACACCAACTATATATATATACCAGACCTAGGGGTTCTCTAGGAACTGGAAATCATTGTATGCACACCCCTACTACACTGTTACTACACCGCTACTACATCCCTACTACACTGTGACTACATCCCTAATACACTGCTACTACATCCCTACTACACTGTGACTACATCCCTAATACACTGCTACTACATCCCTACTACACCACTACTACATCCCTACTACACCACTACTACATCCCTAATACACCACTACTACATCCCTAATACACCACTACTACATCCCTACTACACCGCTACTACATCCCTACTACACCGCTACTACATCCCTAATACACTGCTACTACATTTCTACTACACCGCTACTACATCCCTAATACACCACTACTACATCCCTAATACACCACTACTACATCCCTACTACACCGCTACTACATCCCTACTACACCGCTACTACATCCCTAATACACTGCTACTACATTTCTACTACACCGCTACTACATCCCTACTACACCACTACTACATCCCTACTACACCGCGACTACACCACTGCTACATCCCTACTACACTGTGACTACACCACTGCTACATCCTTACTACACTGCTACTACATCCCTACTACACCGCGACTACACCACTGCTACATCCCTACTACACTGCAACTACACCACTGCTACATCCCTACTACACCACTACTACATCCCTACTACACTGCTACTACATTCCTACTACACCATGACTACATCCCTACTACACAGCTACTACATCCCTACTACACCGCTATTACATCCCTACTACACCGCTACTACCTCCCTACTACACCGCTACTACATCACTACTACACCGCTACCACATCCCTACTACAACGCTACTACATTCCTACTACACCCCTAATACATCCCTACTACACCCCTAATGCATCCCTACTACACCACTATTACACACCTAATACAGCCCTACTACACCACTACTACACCCCTAATCCTTCCCTACTACACCGCGACTACACCACTGCTACATCCCTACTACACTGTGACTACACCACTGCTACATCCTTACTACACTGCTACTACATCCCTACTACACCGCGACTACACCACTGCTACATCCTTACTACACTGCTACTACATCCCTACTACACTGCGACTACACCACTGCTACATCCCTACTACACCACTACTACATCCCTACTACACTGCTACTACATTCCTACTACACCGTGACTACATCCCTACTACACAGCTACTACATCCCTACTACACCGCTATTACATCCCTACTACACAGCTATTACATCCCTACTACACCGCTACTACCTCCCTACTACACCACTACTACATCACTACTACACCACCACTACATCCCTACTACAACGCTACTACATTCCTACTACACCCCTAATACATCCCTACTACACCCCTAATGCATCCCTACTACACCACTACTACACCCCTAATACAGCCCTACTACACCACTACTACACCCCTAATCCTTCCCTACTACACTGCTACTACACCCCTAATACACTGCTACTACACCGCTAATACAACCCTAATACATCCCTACTACACCGCTACTACACCCATAATACATCCCTACTATGCTGCTACTACACCCCTAATACATTTCTACTACACCGCTACTACACCACTACTACACTCCTAATACATTTCTACTACACCGCTACTACACACCTAATACATTTCTACTACACCACTACTACACCCATACTACACTGCTACTACCCCCAATACATTTCTACTACACTGCAACTACACCCCTAATACATTTCTACTACACCCCTAATACATTTCTACTACACCGCTACTACACCCCTAATACATTTCTACTACACCACTACTACACCCCTAATACATTTCTACTACACCACTACTACACCCCTAATACATTACTACTACACTGCTACTACACCCCTAATACATCCCTTCTAGACCGTTACTACACTCCTAATACATTTCTACTACACCCCTAATACATTTCTACTACACCGCTACTACACCCCAATACATTTCTACTACACCCCTAATACATTTCTACTACACCGCTACTACACCCCAATACATTTCTACTACACCCCTAATACATTTTTACTACACCACTACTACACCCTAATACATTACTACTACACTGCTACTACACCCCTAATACATCCCTTCTAGACCGTTACTACACTCCTAATACATTTCTACTACACCCCTAATACATTTCTACTACACCGCTACTACACCCCAATACATTTCTACTACACCCCTAATACATTTCTACTACACCGCTACTACACCCCAATACATTTCTACTACACCCCTAATACATTTTTACTACACCACTACTACACCCTAATACATTTCTACTACACTGCTACTACACCCCTAATACACCCCTACTACATCGTTACTACACTCCTAATACATTTCTACTAAACAGCTACTACACCCCTAATACATTTCTACTACACCGCTACTACACCCCTAATACATTTCTACTACACTGCTACTACACCCCTAATACACCCCTACTACATCGTTACTACACTCCTAATACATTTCTACTAAACAGCTACTACACCCCTAATACATTTCTACTACACCGCTACTACACCCCTAATACATTTCTACTACACTGCTACTACACCCCTAATACACCATTAATACAGTTCTAATACACCGCTACTACACCCCTACTACACTGCTACTACACTCCTAATACATTTCTACTACACCCCTAATACATTTCTACTACACCAATACTACACCCCTACTACACCCCTAATACATTTTTACTAAACCGCTACTACACCCCTAATACATTTCTACTACACCCCCAATAAATTTCTACTACACCGCTACTACATTTCTACTACACCGCTACCACACCCCTAATACATTTCTACTACACCCCTAATACATTTCTACTACACTGCGACTACACCCCTAATACATTTCTCTACACCACTACTACACCCCTAATACATTACTACTACACTGCTATTACACCCCTAATACATCCCTACTACACTGTTACTACACCCCCAATACATTACTACTACACTGCTACCACACCCCTAATACATCCCTACTACACTCCTAATACATTTCTACTACACTGCTACTACACCCCTACTACACTGCTACTACACTCCTAATACATTTCTACTACACCCCTAATACATTTCTACTATACTGCTACTACACCCCTAATACATTTCTACTACACCACTACTACACCCCTAATACATTTCTACTACACTGCTACTAAACCCCTAATACATTTCTGCTACACCACTACTTCTCCCCTACTACTCTGCTACTATACCCCTACTACATTTCTACTACACCCTTAATACACCCCTAATACATTTCTACTACACTGTGACTACACCACTATTACACTGCTACAACACCACTACTACATTTCTACTACACCCCTAATACATTTCTACTACACCGCTACTTCACCCCTAATACATTTCTACTAAACAGCTACTAGACCACTACTACACCACTACTATACCTCTACCACACCTCTAGTACACCTCCAATACAACGCTACAACATCCCTACTGCATTTCTACTACACCGTTACTATACTTCTACCACACATCTACTATACTGCTACTACACCACTATTGCACCTCTACTACACCACCACTACAACTACCACAACTATAACTCTACTACACTGCTACTACACCACTATTACACTGCTAAGACACCATCACTACACCTCTACAACATGGCTACTACTGTATATCACTATGACTACACCACTACTACACTGCTACTACACTGCTACTACAGTGAACTTCACCTTACTTCCAGGATAAGGAATACAAAGTGTTCTCTGATTGGATGAGATGGAGATCATGATGTCATTGCTCCACCTCTCCACCTCATCCAATCATTTAGAAAATGTAAAATGTTCTCTGAATGGTGCCGATAACAAGAAAGTGACTTCCTGTGTGCAGCGCGGCTCCTCGGATCACATGACTGCGATGACACTTTGATGTAATTCCCACATTCTATGGGGCCGAGTTATTCTGTAAATTGCACCAAGTAGTACAGAAACCTTTTCCTGACTTCATTTATCAGAACCGGAAACATTGAAAGCAAAGCGATTTCCATTATCATGTGATTTACATCAGTGATAACCGGGACTCACTCCACACAGGACCCAGAAACTACCAATCATCCCTGTAGTAGCAGTGAGGTAGAGGTGCAGTTGCTGTGTATTAATGGTGTAGTAAAGATGTGGTAGCGGTGAGGTAGTAGGGTAGTAATGGTGTAGTAGAGATATAATAAGGGTCTAGTAGCTGTGTAGTAGAGATATAGTTGTGGTGAGGTAGTAGTGGTGTGATAGCGATGTAGTAGCGGTGCAGTAGCAGTGTAGTAGTGGTGTAGTAGAGATGTAGTTGTGGTTAGGTAGTAGGGTGGTAGTGATTTAGTAGCGGTGTACTAGAGGTGCAGTAGCAGTGTAGTATTGATGTAGTAGCAGTGTAGTAGAGGTGCAGTAGTAGTGTAGTAGCGGTGTGGTGTGATAGTGATGTAATAGCAGTGTAGTAGCTGTGTAGTAGTAGTAGTATGGTAGAGATGTAGCTGTGGTGAGGTAGTAGGGTGGTAGTGATGTAGTAGTCGTGTAGTAGAGGTACAGTAGCAGTGAAGTAGCGGTGTGATAGTGGTGTAGTAGCTGTGTAGTAGAGGTGCAGTTGTGGTGAGGTAGTAGGGTGGTAGTGATTTAGTAGTGGTGAAGTAGCAGTGTACTAGAGGTGTAGTAGCAGTGTACTAGCAGTGTCAGACTGTTGTAGTAGCAGTGTAGTAGAGGTGCAGTAATGGTGTAGTAGCGGTGTGATAGCAATGTAGTAGAGGTGTGATAGTGGTGTTGTAGAGATGTAGTTGTGATGAGGTAGTAGGGTGGTAGTGATGTAGTAGCAGTGTAGTAGAGGTGCAGTAGTGGTGTAGTAGCGGTGTGATAGCAGTGTAGCAGTGGTGTAGTAGAGGTGTGATAGTGGTGTAGTAGAGATGTAGTTGTGATGAGGTAGTAGGGTGGTAGTGATGTAGTAGTGGTGTAGTAGAGGTACAGTAGCAGTGAAGTAGCGGTGTGATAGTGGTGTAGTAGCGGTGTGATAGCAGTGTAGCAGTGGTGTAGTAGAGGTGTGATAGTGGTGTAGTAGAGATGTAGTTGTGATGAGGTAGTAGGGTGGTAGTGATGTAGTAGCAGTGTAGTAGAGGTGCAGTAGTGGTGTAGTAGCGGTGTGATAGCAGTGTAGCAGTGGTGTAGTAGAGGTGTGATAGTGGTGTAGTAGAGATGTAGTTGTGATGAGGTAGTAGGGTACTAGAGGTGTAGTAGTGGTGTAGTAGAGGTGTAGTAGTGGTGTAGTAGCGGTGTAGTAGTGGTGTAGTAGGGTGGTAGTGGTGTAGTAGCGGTGTAGTAGCGGTGTAGCAGAGGTGTAGTAGTGGTGTAGTAGAGGTGTAGTAGTGGTGTAGTAGAGGTGTGATAGTGGTGTAGTAGATATGTGGGTGTGGTGAGGTAGTAGGGTGGTAGTGATGTAGTAGAGGTGTAGTAGTGGTGTAGTAGAGGTGTAGTAGTGGTGTAGTAGAGGTGTAGTAGCAGTGTAGTAGCAGTGTAGTAAAGGTGTAGTAGTGGTGTAGTAGAGGTGTGATAGTGGTGTAGTAGAGGTGTAGTAGTGGTGTAATAGAAGTGTAGTAGTGGTGTAGTAGAAGTGTGATAGTGGTGTAGTAGAGATGTAGTTGTGGTGAGGTAGTAGGGTGGTAGTGATGTAGTAGTGGTGTAGTATTGTGGTAGTGGTGCAGTAGTGGTGTAGTAGTGCAGCTCAGTAGAGGTGTGATAGTGGTGTAGTAGAGATGTAGTTGTGGTGAGGTAGTAGGGAGTTAGTGATGCAGTAGTGTTGTAGTAGAGGTGTAGTAGCAGTGTAGTAGCAGTGTAGTAGCGGTGTAGTAGAGGTGTGATAGTGGTGTAGTAGAGGTGTAGTAGTGGTGTAGTAGAGGTGTAGTTTTGGTGAGGTAGTAGGGTGGTAGTGGTGTAGTAGAGGTGTAGTAGAGGTGTAGTAGAGGTGTGATAGTGGTGTAGTAGAGGTGTAGTAGTGGTGTAGTAGAGGTGTAGTAGTGGTGTAGTAGAGGTGTAGTAGGGTGGTAGTGGTGTAGTAGTGGTGTAGTAGGGTGGTACTGGTGTAGTAGTGGTGTAGTAGAGGTGTAGTAGTGGTGTAGTAGCGGTGTAGTAGTGGTGTAGTAGCGGTGTAGTAGTGGTGTAGTAGCGGTGTAGTAGTGGCGTAGTAGGGTGGTAGTGGTGTAGTAGAGGTGTAGTAGTGGTGTAGTATAGGTGTAGTAGTGGTGTAGTAGAGGTGTAGTAGGGTGGTAGTGGTGTAGTAGTTGTGTAGTAGGGTGGTAGTGGAGGTGTGATAGTGGTGTAGTAGTGGTGTAGTAGGGTGGTAGTGGTGTAGTAGAGGTGTAGTGGAGGTGTGATAGTGGTGTAGTAGTGGTGTAGTAGGGTGGTAGTGGTGTAGTAGTGGTGTAGTAGGGTGGTAGTGGTGTAGTAGAGGTGTAGTGGAGGTGTGATAGTGGTGTAGTAGAGGTGTAGTAGAGGTGTAGTAGAGATGTGGTTGGGGTGAGGTAGTAGGGTGGTAGTGATGTAGTAGCGGTGTAGTAGAGGTGTAGTAGTGGTGTAGTAGAGGTGTAGTAGAGGTGTAGTAGTGGTGTAGCAGTGATGTAGTAGTGGTGTAGTAGTGATGTAGTAGAGGTGTAGTAGTGATGTAGTAGAGATGTGGTTGGGGTGAGGTAGTAGGGTGGTAGTGATGTAGTAGTGATGTAGTAGAGGTGTAGTAGAGGTGTAGTAGTGGTGTAGTAGAGGTGTAGTAGGGTGGTAGTGGTGTAGTAGTAGTGGTGTGGTAGTGGTGTAGTAGTAGTGTAGTAGTGGTGTAGTAGAGGTGTAGTAGAGGTGTAGTAGTGATGTAGTAGAGGTGTAGTAGTGATGTAGTAGCAGTGCCTACCACAGTGAATTCCTATGTGACATGTAAGCATACCTCTAATTGGTCTGTAATGGACCTCCCCCTCCCCCCCGTTGTTGGTCACTCACCTATGGCGAGAACGAGGATGAAGGGTCTCCTCCGGCCAAACTTGGACACGCAGGTGTCACTCCAGGCCCCCAATAACGGCTGGAGGAGGAAACCTGAGGAAGCCAATCAAATACAAGTCATATTATTACATCATCTTCTGATGTCATAGGAGCCCCCCCTCCCCCATCCATTCATTGCAGACCCGGACGTGACATCATTGTGGGGGGATCAGATTCACCTTCCATACAATCGGATTGTATAATGCTGCACCGATCGTCTCAGGTCATTACATTAGTAATCTTACCACTTGTTGGTAATTCGATCGCCGATGTGCCGGTTCTACAAATTATAATGCGATGAATATAACGATCGTATAAATAAACGACTCGCCTCTCCCAGGCAGTTCAATAAACCGTCATTTTCATGAGACGAACGATCTGAGCGATCGCATGAGAAATCACTGAATGTGGTGAATCTGCTGGGAGGAAGACGATCGGCTCTGGAAATGATCGATGATTTCTCTATTTTCTCACGTCTTTTATGTTGTACATTCGATTGTTTTAGGAAATAAATGAATCTAAATGTAAACCAAT
Source organism: Lithobates septentrionalis (assembly GCA_037952835.1). Taxonomy (NCBI): domain Eukaryota; kingdom Metazoa; phylum Chordata; class Amphibia; order Anura; family Ranidae; genus Lithobates; species Lithobates septentrionalis. Next base: position 196,012 of record JBBDGP010004058.1, on the reverse strand, counting down.
TGTTTCAGGATTAAACCCCCTCCCCCTCCCCCCACTGATCTCTGGAGCTGCGGGTCCTGGGGATCGATTCATCTTCACAGCAGAAGCACCAAAATCCTTCCAATCGTTCTCTAAGCAGCTCCCCCTTCGCCCCTCCCCCAGAGCACCCGCTCAGTGTTCACCTCCGAGATTGGCATGGAAGAGGAGCTGGGTGAGCTGAGCTGCTGAGTCACTGCTGAGAGGGGGAGCAGGGTGAGCTGAGCTGCAGAGTCACTGCTGGGAGGGGGAGCAGGGTGAGCTGAGCTGCAGAGTCACTGCTGGGAGGGGGAGCAGGGTGAGCAGAGCTGCAGAGTCACTGCTGGGAGGGGGAGCAGGGTGAGCTGAGCTGCAGAGTCCTCTGCTGGGAGGGGGAGCAGGGTGAGCAGAGCTGCAGAGTCACTGCTGGGAGGGGGAGCAGGGTGAGCAGAGCTGCAGAGTCACTGCTGGGAGGGGGAGCAGGGTGAGCAGAGCTGCAGAGTCACTGCTGGGAGGGGAAGCAGGGTGAGCAGAGCTGCAGAGTCACTGCTGGGAGGGGAAGCAGGGTGAGCAGAGCTGCAGAGTCACTGGGGGAGGGGGAGAGAGCAGAGAAAATGACTTGAAGGACTTCAGTGCTTCTGCTGTGAAATTTGAGGAATAATTGCTCCTCAGTGCTTGCAGCTACAGAGGTGATTGACTTTTTTTTACCGTTCACTAACTGATTGCTAAGAACAGTTGGATGGATTGGTTGGATGGATTGGTTGGATGGATTGGTTGGTTGGATGGATTGGTTGGATGGATTGGTTGGTTGGATGGATTGGTTGGATGGATTGGTTGGATAGATTGGTTGGTTGGATGGATTGGTTAGTTGGATAGATTGGTTGGAAGGATTGGTTGGATGGATGCATTGGTTGGATGGATTGGTTGGGTGGATTGGTTGGTTGGATGCATTGGTTGGATGGATTGGTTGGGTGGATTGGTTGGATGGATTGGTTGGATGGATTGGTTGGATGGATTGGTTGGATGGATGCATTGGTTGGATGGATTGGTTGGGTGGATTGGTTGGTTGGATGCATTGGTTGGATGGATTGGTTGGGTGGATTGGTTGGATGGATTGGTTGGATGGATTGGTTGGATGGATTGGTTGGGTGGATTGGTTGGATGGATTGGTTGGATGGATTGGTTGGGTGGATTGGTTGGATGGATTGGTTGGTTGGATGGATTGGTTGGATGGATTGGTTGGGTGGATTGGTTGGATGGATTGGTTGGTTGGATGGATTGGTTAGTTGGATAGATTGGTTGGATGGATTGGTTAGTTGGATAGATTGGTTGGATGGATTGGTTGGATGGATTGGTTGGTTGAATGGATTGGTTGGATGGATTGGTTGGATGGATTGGTTGGTTGGATGGATTGGTTGGATAGATTGGATGGATTGGTTGGTTGGATGGATTGGTTGGGTGGTTGGATTGGTTGGATGGATTGGTTGGTTGAATGGATTGGTTGGATGGATTGGTTGGATGGATTGGTTGGTTGGATGGATTGGTTGGATAGATTGGATGGATTGGTTGGTTGGATGGATTGGTTGGGTGGTTGGATTGGTTGGATGGATTGGTTGGGTGGATTGGTTGGTTGAATGGATTGGTTGGATGGATTAGTTGGATGGATTGGTTGGTTGGATGGATTGGTTGGTTAGTTGGATAGATTGGTTGGATGGATTGGTTGGATGGATGGGTTGGTTGGATGGGTTGGTTGGATGGATTGGTTGGTTGAATGGATTGGTTCGTTTAATGGATTGGTTGGATGGATTGGTTGGATAGATTGGATTGGTTGGATGGATTGGTTGGATGGATTGGTTGGTTGGATGGATTGGTTGGTTAGTTGGATAGATTGGTTGGATGGATGGATGGATTGGTTGGATGGATTGGTTGGATGGATTGGTTGGTTGGATGGGTTGGTTGGATGGATTGGTTGGTTGAATGGATTGGTTGGATGGATAGATTGGATTGGTTGGATGGATTGGATTGGATGGATTGGTTGGATGGATTGGTTGGATGGATTGGTTGGTTGGATGGATTGTATTGGTTGGATGGATTGGATTGGATGGATTGGATTGGTTGGATGGATTGGTTGGATGGATTGGTTGGATAGATTGGATTGGTTGGATGGATTGGTTGGATGGATTGGTTGGATGGATTGGTTGGTTGGATGGATTGGTTGGATGGATTGGATTGGTTGGATGGATTGGTTGGATGGATTGGTTGGATAGATTGGATGGATTGGTTGGTTAGATGGATTGGTTGGATGGATTGGATTGGTTGGATGGCTGGAATGGTTGGATGGATTGGATTGGTTGGATGGATTGGTTGGATGGATGGATTGGTTGGATGGATTGGTTGGATGGATTGTTGGGTGGATTGGTTGGTTGGATGGATTGGTTGGATGGATTGGTTGGGTGGATTGGTTGGTTGGATGGATTGGTTAGTTGGATAGATTGGTTGGATGGATTGGTTGGATGGATTGGTTGGGTGGATTGGTTGGTTGGATGGATTGGTTGGGTGAATTGGTTGGATAGATTGGTTGGTTGGATGGATTGGTTGGGTGGATTGGTTGGATGGATTGGTTGGGTGGATTGGTTGGGTGGATTGGTTTGAAGGATTGGTTGGGTGGATTGGTTGGTTGGGTGGATTGGTTGGATGGATTGGTTGGGTGGATTGGTTGGTTGGATGGATTGGTTGGGTGAATTGGTTGGATGGATTGGTTGGTTGGATGGATTGGTTGGATGGATTGGTTGGGTGGATTGGTTGGATGGATTGGTTGGGTGGATTGGTTGGTTGGATGGATTGGTTGGGTGAATTGGTTGGATAGATTGGTTGGTTGGATCGATTGGTTGGATTGGTTGGATGGATTGGTTGGATGGATTGGATGGATGTAGTGGTTGAATGGATTGGTTGGTTGGATGGATTGGTTGGGTGGATGGTTGGTTGGTGGATGGATTGGTTGGGTGGATTGGTTGGGTGGATCGGTTGGATGGATTGGTTGGGTGGATTGGTTGGTGGATGGATGGTTGGATTGGTTGGGTGGATTGGTTGGATCGATGGATTGGTTGGATGGATTGGTTGGTTGGATGGATTGAGTTAGTTGGATGGGTTGGTTGGATGGATAGATTGGTTGGATGGATTGGTTGGATGGATTGGTTGGTTGGATGGATTGGTTGGATGGATTGGTTGGTTGGATGGATGGTTGGATGGATTGGTTGGTTGATGGATTGGTTGGATGGATTGATTGGATGGATTGGTTGGTTGGATGGTTGGATGGATGGATGGATGGGTTTTTTGGATTTACATAGTATACATAGTAGGTGAGGTTGAAAAAAGACACAAGTCCCATCCAGTCCACCTATGTGTGTGATTATGTGTCAGTATTACATTGTATATCTCTGTATGTTGCGGTCATTCAGGTGATTATCTAATAGTTTCTTGAAGCTATCAATGCTCCCCGCTGAGACCACCGCCTGTGGAAGGGAATTCCACATCCTTACCGTTCTTACAGTAAAGAACCCTCTACGTAGTTTAAGGTTAAACCCTCTTTTCTTCTAATTGTAATGAGTGGCCACGAGTCTTATTAAACTCTCTTCTGCGAAAAAGTTTTATCCCTATTGTGGGGTCACCAGTACAGTATTTATATATTGTGGGGTCACCAGTCCGGTATTTATATATTGTGGGGTCACCAGTCCGGTATTTGTATATTGTGGGGTCACCAGTCCGGTATTTATATATTGTGGGGTCACCAGTCCGGTATTTATATATTGTGGGGTCACCAGTCCGGTATTTGTATATTGTGGGGTCACCAGTCCGGTATTTGTATATTGTGGGGTCACCAGTCCGGTATTTATATATTGTGGGGTCACCAGTCCGGTATTTATATATTGTGGGGTCACCAGTCCGGTATTTATATATTGTGGGGTCACCAGTCCGGGTATTTGTATATTGTGGGGTCACCAGTCCGGTATTTATATATTGTGGGGTCACCAGTCCGGTATTTATATATTGTGGGGTCACCAGTCCGGTATTTGTATATTGTGGGGTCACCAGTCCGGTATTTGTATATTGTGGGGTCACCAGTCCGGTATTTATATATTGCGGGGTCACCAGTCCGGTATTTATATATTGTGGGGTCACCAGTCCGGTATTTGTATATTGTGGGGTCACCAGTCCGGTATTTATATAATGAAATCATATCCCCTCTCAAGCGTCTCTTCTCCAGAGAGAATAAGTTCAGAGCTCACAACCTTTCCTCATAACTAAGATCCTCCAGACCCTTTATTAGCTTTGTTGCCCTTCTTTGTAGTCGCTCCATTTCCAGTACATCCTTCCTGAGGACTGGTGCCCAGAACTGGACAGCATACTCCAGGTGCGGCCGGACCAGAGTCTTGTAGAGCGGGAGAATTATCGTTTTATCTCTGGAGTTGATCCCTTTTTAATGCCAATATTCTGTTTGCTTTATTAGCAGCAGCTTGGCATTGCATGTCATTGCTGAGCCTTTCATCTACTAGGACCCCCAGGTCCTTTTCCATCCTAGATTCCCCCAGAGGTTCTCCCCCAGTCTATAGATTGCATCCAGATTTTTACCACCCAAATGCATTATTTTACATTTTTCTACATTGAACCTCATTTGCCATGTAGTCGCCCCTCCCCATTCATTTGTTCAGATCTTTTTGTAAGGTTTCCACATCCTGCGGAGAAGTTATTGCCCTGCTTAGCTTAGTATCGTCTGCAAATACAGAGATTGAACTGTTTATCCCATCCTCCAGATCGTTTATGAACAAATTAAATAGGATTGGTCCCAGCACAGAACCCTGGGGGACCCCAGTACCCACCCCTGACCATTCCGAGTACTCCCCATTTATCACCGCCCTCTGAACTCGCCATGTACTCACCCTATGGTCCATGCCAACGCACCTTATTTTGTACAGTAAACGTTTATGGGGAACTGTGTCAAATGCTTTTGCAAAATGCAGATACACCACGTCTACGGGCCTTCCTTTATCTAGATGGCAACTCACCTCCTCATAGAAGGTTAATAGATTGGTTTGGCAAGAACGATTCTTCATGAATCCATGCTGATTACTGTTAATGATACCGTTCTTATTACTAAAATCTTGTATATAGTCCCTTATCATCCCCTCCAAGAGTTTACATACTATTGATGTTAGGCTAACTGGTCTGTAATTCCCAGGGATGTATTTTGGGCCCTTTTTAAATATTGGTGCTACATTGGCTTTTCTCCAATCAGCTGGTACCATTCCATTCAATAGACTGTCTGTAAAAATTAGGAACAACGGTCTGGCAATCACCTGACTGAGTTCCCTAAGTACCCTTGGATGCAAGCCATCTGGTCCCGGTGATTTATTAATGTTAAGTTTCTCAAGTCTAATTTTAATTCTGTCCTCTGTTAACCATGGAGGTGCTTCCTGTGATGTGTCATGAGGATAAACACTGCAGTTTTGGTTACTGAAGCCCCCCGATTCACTCGTGAATACTGAGGAGAAGAATAAATTCAATACCTTTGCCATCTCCCCATCCTTTGTAACCAGATGTCCTTCCTCATTCTTTATGGGGCCAATATGGTCTGTCCTCCCTTTTTTACTGTTTACATACTTAAAGAATTTCTTGGAATTTTTTTTGCTCTCCTCCGCTATGTGTCTTTCATGTTCTATCTTAGCCGTCCTAATTGCACCCTTACATTTCTTATTGCATTCTTTATAAATACTGAATGCTGAGGATGATCCCTCAACCTTGTATTTTTTGAAGGCCTTCTCCTTTGCTTTTATATGCATTTTTACATTGGAGTTAAGCCATCCAGGATGTTTGTTCGCTCTTTTAAATTTATTACCCAATGGGATACATTGGCTAATGCCCTTATTTAATATGCTCTTAAAGCAAACCCATCTCTTCTCCGTATTCTTTGTTCCTAAGATTTTATCCCAATTTATGCCTTTTAGCAAGGTTTGTAGTTTAGGGAAGTTGGCTCTTTTGAAATTCAGTGTCTTTGTGTTCCCTTCATGTTTCCTATTTGTGTGATTTATACTGAAACTAATGCCGCGTACACACGGTCGGACTTTTCGTCTACAAAAGTCAGACAGCCTGTCCGACAGACTTCCGGCAGACTTTCGGCGGACTTGCGGCGGACTTGCGGCGGACTTTCTAACGAACAGACTTGCCTACACACGATCACACAAAAGTCCGTAGAATTCTTACGTGATGACGTACACCGGACTAAAATAAGGAAGTTCATAGCCAGTAGCCAATAGGTGCCCTAGCGTGGCTTTTTGTCCGTCGGACTAGCACACAGACGAGCGGATTTCGGGGTCCGTCGTAGTTACGAAGTAAAGATTTGAAGCATGTTTCAAATCTAAAGTACGTCGGATTTGAGGCTAAAAAAGTATGTTGAAAGTCCGGAGAAGCCCACACACGATCGGATTACCAGCCAGCTTTAGTCCGTCAGCGTCCGTTGGACTTTTGTAGACGAAAAGTCCGACCGCGTGTACGCGGCATTATTGACCTGTGATCGCTGTTACCTAAATTGCCCCGTATTTCCACATCTGTGATCAGGTCTGTATTGTTGGTAATCAGTAGATCTAGTAATGTTTTATTTCTAGTTGGTGCGTCTACCATCTGACCCATAAAATTGTCCTGCAAGACATTAAGGAACTGGCGAGCCTTAAATGAATGCGCGGTTCCCTCCGCCCAGTCTATGTCTGGATAATTAAAATCCCCCATTATGATAACACTTCCTATCCTTGCTGCTAATCCAATTTGTGATAGGAGATCCGTCTCCACTTCCTCCCTCAGGTTAGGGGGCCTATAGCATACTCCCAGTATTATTTTCCCCTTAGCTTCATCCCTTTGGAGCTCTACCCATAAAGATTCCACCTCCTCCCTAGCCCCCTCAGTGATGTCATCTCTCACACTCACTTGTACATTATTCTTGATATATAGGCATACCCCTCCCCCTTTTTTACCTTCTCTATCCTTGCAGTATAGGGTATACCCTTGAATGTTTGCCAGCCAATCATGAGAGCTGTTGAACCAGGTCTCTGAAATTCCCACAAAATCCAAATCCTCCTTGTACAACAGTATCTCTAGTTCACCCATCTTGTCCGCCATGCTCCTGGCATTGGTGAACATGCCACATAGTTTAGACCGGTCGCATATTGTCCTCGTATTGGGTGTTTCGAGATTGCAACTAGGACTTGCTACTATACTCACCTTGTGTTTTTGTGCTTTGGTTAACCTACCACTAATGCCCCCAATACTACCCTCTGGAATATCATCCGCGCTGGCTATCTCTGCCTCTGGACCCTCCCCCCCATCGCCTAGTTTAAAAACCCCTCTAACTTTTTGGCCATCTTCATTCCCAGCAGATCTGCACCCTCCTCATTTAGGTGCAGTCCGTCCCTTCTATTGGTTGGATGGATGGATGGATGGATGGATGGATTGGTTGGATGGATTGGATGGATGGATTGGTTGGATGGATTGGATGGATGGATGTGGTTGGTTGGTTGGATTGGTTGGTTGGTTGGGTGGATTGGTTGGATGAATTGGTTGGATGGATGGATTGGTTGGATGGATTGGTTGGTTGGATGGATGGATTGGTTGGATGGATGGATTGGTTGAATGGATTGGTTGGATGGATAGATGGATGGATGGATTGGTTGGATGGATTGGTTGGATGGATGGATTGGTTGGATGGATTGGTTGGTGGATTGGTTGGTTGGATGGATTGGTTGCATGGATTGATTGGTTGGATGGATTGGATGGATGGATTGGTTGGATGGATTGGTTGGATGGATTCATTGGTTGGATGGATTGGTTGGGTGGATTGGTTGGATGGATTGGTTGGATGGATTGGTTGGGTGGATTGGTTGGGTGGATTGGTTGGATGGATTGGTTGGGTGGATTGGTTGGATGGATTGGTTGGATGGATTGGATGGATGGATTGGATGGATGGATTGGTTGGATGGATTGGTTGGATGGATTGGATGGATGGATTGGTTGGGTGGATTGGTTGGATGGATTGGTTGGATGGATTAGTTGGGTGGATTGGTTGGGTGGATTGGTTGGATGGATTGGTTGGATGGATTGGTTGGATGGATTGGTTTGGTGGATTGGTTGGATGGATTGGTTGGGTGGATTGGTTGGATGGATTGGTTGGATGGATTGGATGGATGGATTGGTTGGGTGGATTGGTTTGGTGGATTGGTTGGATGGATTGGTTGGATGGATTGGTTGGGTGGATTGGTTGGGTGGATTGGTTGGATGGATTGGTTGGATGGATTGGTTGGATGGATTGGATTGGTTGGGTGGATTGGTTTGGTGGATTGGTTGGATGGATTGGATGGATGGATTGGTTGGGTGGATTGGTTGGATGGATTGGTTGGATGGATTGGATGGATGGATTGGTTGGTTGGATTGGTTTGGTGGATTGGTTGGATGGATTGGTTGGATGGATTGGTTGGGTGGATTGGTTGGGTGGATTGGTTGGATGGATTGGATGGATGGATTGGTTGGGTGGATTGGTTGGATGGATTGGTTGGATGGATTGGATGGATGGATTGGTTGGGTGGATTGGTTTGGTGGATTGGTTGGATGGATTGGTTGGATGGATTGGTTGGGTGGATTGGTTGGGTGGATTGGTTGGATGGATTGGATGGATGGATTGGTTGGATGGATTGGTTGGGTGGATTGGTTGGATGTTCACATCCTCGGGGGGGGAGTCACTCTCATTCATACATTTTAGGTGTCAGGGGTCCAATCAGAATGCAGAAATGAACATTACCCAGGATGGGGCTGATAAACCACACCATGCTATAGAACTCATCTGGAAGACCCATCTGTAGAAGTACCGGGGTGACGTACGCCGTCTCCATCGCATAGCAGAACTCGATGCCGAACAATATGCACCCGTTAAACAAGAGTTCCATGAACGATCTTCGGGGGTGAAGGTCTACGAAATCGATCAGATCGAGCGGACACGGGGTGTTGGGGGGAGGGGGCGGTGACGGCCGGATTAGTTTTCTTCTCTTTGGATGTCTTTTGAAATTGTTGGCTCGATGGCTGAGGTGACCCGTAACCGATGAGGTGTACCCACACACCTGCGACCTCCAGAAATCCTGGGCGACCATTCCGGGGGCCGCGGGGTCGGCGGGAGGGGAGAAGGCAGCTGAAGCCATTATCAGAAGAGATTTCTACGTCTGGAAAACAGAAAGACGACATCAGTGCGAGATTCCGAGGAACGCGCCATGCGGCAAACATGGACGCCGCCACTGCTGACCCCTCCCAAAGTACCGACCTGCTTGTCCCGCCGGGGGGTTTATCAATATTATAATAATAAATATAAATATATATACATTTCATAAAATAATACATGAACCACGCACCCCCCCCCCCCCCCTGAACACAATATATAACACATTTTATGGTACAGTATAAACGATGATGTTACACCCAGTAAATATTTTATCTCCCAAAAGTAAGTACACCCCTCATCATAGAATAATACTCAGTATGTGAAGAAAGTAAGTACACCCCTCAGTGACATTTGTGTAAATCTTGTCTTCTATCTTTTCATGTGACAACACTGAAGAAATGACACTTGGCTACAATGTAAAGTAGTGAGTGTACAGCTTGTATAACAGTGTAAATTTACTGTCCCCTCAAAATAACTCAACACACAGCCATTAATGTCTAAACCACTGGCAACAAAAGTCAGTACACCCCTAAGTGAAAATCTCCAAATTGGGCCCAATTAGCCATTTTCCCTCCCTGGTGTCATGTGACTCGTTAGTGTTACAAGGTCTCAGGTGTGAATGGGGAGCAGGTGTGTTAAATTTGGTGTTATCGCTCTCACTCTCTCATACTGGTCACTGGAAGTACAACATGGCACCTCATGGCAAAGAACTCTCTGAGGATCTGAAAAAAAGGATTGTTGCTCCACATAAAGATGGCCTAGGCTATAAGAAGATTGCCAAGACCCTGAAACTGATCTGCAGCACGGTGGCCAAGACCATACAGCGGTATAACAGGACAGGTTCCCCTCAGAACAGGCCTCGCCATGGTCCACCAAAGAAGTTGAGGTCACGTGATCAGCGTCATATCCAGAGGTTGTCTTTGGGAAATAGACGTATGAGTGCTGCCAGCATTGCTGCAGAGGTTGTAGGGGTGGGGGGTCAGCCTGTCAGTGCTCAGACCATACGCCACACACTGCATCAAATTAGTCTGCATGGCTGTCGTCCCAGAAGGAAGCCTCTTCTAAAGATGATGCACAAGAAAGTCCACAAACAGTTTGCTGAAGACAAGCAGACTAAGGAGATGGATTACTGGAACCATGTCCTGTGGTCTGATGAGACCAAGATAAACGTATTTGGTTCAGATGGTGACAAGCGTGTGTGGGGGCAACCAGGTGAGGAGGACAAAGACAAGTGTGTCTTGTCTACAGTCAAGCATGGTGGTGGGAGTGTCATGGTCTGGGGCTGCATGAGTGCTGCCGGCACTGGGGGGCTACAGATCATTGAGGGGACCATGAATGCCAACATGTACTGTGATATACTGAAGCAGAGCATGATCCCCTCCCTTCAGAGACTGGGCCGCAGGGCAGTATTCCAACATGATAACCACCCCAAACACACCTCCAAGACCACCACTGCCTTGCTAAAGAAGCTGAGGGTAAAGGTGATGGACTGGCCAAGCATGTCTCCAGACCTAAACCCTATTGATCATCTGTGGGACATCCTCAAACAGAAGGTGGAGGAGCGCAAGGTCTCTAACATCCACCAGCTCTGTGATGTCATCATGGGGGAGGGGAAGAGGACTCCAGTGACAACCTGTGAAGCTCTGGTGACCTCCATGCCCAAGAGGGTTAAGGCAGTGCTGGAAAATAATGGTGACCACACAAAACATTGACACTTTGGGCCCAATTTGGAGATTTTCACTTAGGGGTGTACTGACTTTTGTTGCCAGCGCTTTAGACATTAATGGCTGTGTGTTGAGTTATTTTGAGGGGACAGCAAATTTACACTGTTATACAAGCTGTACACTCACTACTTTACATTGTAGACAAGTGTCATTTCTTCAGTGTTGTCACATGAAAAGATAGAAGAAAAGATTTACACAAATGTCACTGAGGGGTGTACTTACTTTTGTCAGATACTGTAAATACCAAACATGTCACTCTTTAAAGCTGCGTACGCTCGTGTAATGGCATCAAACTACAGTATAGGGGTCGCCACTTTTTCCTCAAGTGAACCCCGAACACTTTAGCGGCGCACAGCTTTTTTTTTTTATAGTATAAATTATGGATATATTTTGCTATTAAATAACATTTCTAATAATATGAAATTAATCACAAGAGTCGCCTTTATATCAGAGTCCACAGAGCTCCCCCTTTTACATCTGACTCAGCGCTAATTACAAAGTATCCCCTGAGGGATATATGGAGCATTCAATAAACAATATATAAATAAAGTGTAATATGCAAATTGTCTTCTTATATACAATATAGAAATAATAACAGGTAAAAAACAAGGCAAAATCGATTGTGGTTTGTAGTGATGGATTTGGGCAGTGAGAGAGAATGTAACAGACCCTCTCGGCTTAGACAACAGCAGCCAGCAACCCTGCTGGGAAGTCATAGTCCAGTCTGAATAATGTGTCCGGGTGTCAGGCAGTCTGATACCCGGACACATGATTCCAAAACCAAACTGTCCGGGTGAATCCCAGACAGGTGGCAACCCTACTACAGTCCCTAAAAATCTCCATAGGGGACACTTTAAATGCCTCTGCAGGTTACCAGTTTGGAATTACACAGGAGGTCTGGTGATAGAATTATCGCTCTCCCTCTGACGTTTGCAGCGATACCGCGCATGTGTGGGGCGATCACCTTTTACATGTGTGTGCGTGTAAACATGGAAGGATCGGGGCACTTTAAAAAGATTATTTTTATTATTTATTTTATTTGAATATTTTTGTATTTTTACACTGACTCTTTACATTTTTTTTATATCACTTTTATTGCTGTCACAAGTATTGTAAACATCCCGACAATCAGTAGCGACAGGTCCTCTTTACTGAGACATCGGGGGGCTATCAGACCCCCAATGTCTAGATCCCCCCTAGATTGGTCTGATCCCATTCTTCTACAAGCTGGAAATCTATTCTATACAAGCCCCCCAAATTCGTAGGACACCCCCAGGAGGTCTGTCAGTATATACTATGGAGATCTGTCAGGATTGGGGGGGGGGCATGTGTCAGGAGTGGGGGGGACATGTGTGTCAGGAGTGGGGGGGCACGTGTCAGGAGTGGGGGGGCACGTGTCAGGAGTGGGGGGGGGGACACGTGTCAGGAGTGGGGGGATATGTGTGTCAGGAGTGGGGGGATATGTGTGTCAGGAGTGGGGGGACACGTGAGTCAGGAGTGGGGGGGACAATTTTCAGGAGTGGGGGGGACACGTGTCAGGAGTGGGGGGAATACGTGTGTCAGGAGTGGGGGGGCATGTGTCCGGAGTGGGGGGGGCATGTGTCAGGAGTGGGGGATACGTGTGTCAGGAGTGGGGGGATACGTGTGTCAGGAGTGGGGGGACACGTGTCAGGAGTGGGGGGGACATGTGTGTCAGGAGTGGGGGGGCATGTGTCAGGAGTGGGGGGGACATGTGTGTCAGGAGTGGGGGGGCACGTGTCAGGAGTGGGGGGGCACGTGTCAGGAGTGGGGGGGGGGACACGTGTCAGGAGTGGGGGGATATGTGTGTCAGGAGTGGGGGGATATGTGTGTCAGGAGTGGGGGGACACGTGAGTCAGGAGTGGGGGGGACAATTTTCAGGAGTGGGGGGGACACGTGTCAGGAGTGGGGGGAATACGTGTGTCAGGAGTGGGGGGGCATGTGTCCGGAGTGGGGGGGGCATGTGTCAGGAGTGGGGGGACACGTGTCAGGAGTGGGGGGATACGTGTGTCAGGAGTGGGGGGATACGTGTGTCAGGAGTGGGGGGACACGTGTCAGGAGTGGGGGGGACATGTGTGTCAGGAGTGGGGGGGACATGTGTCAGGAGTGGGGGGGACACATGTCAGGAGTGGGGGGACACGTGTGTCAGGAGTGGGGCGACACGTGAGTCAGGAGTGGGGGGGACACGTGAGTCAGGGGACACATGTCAGGAGTGGGGGGGACACGTGTCAGGAGTGGGGGGGACATGTGTGTCAGGAGTGGGGGGGACATGTGTGTCAGGAGTGGGGGGGCACGTGTCAGGAGTGGGGGGGCACGTGTCAGGAGTGGGGGGGGAAACGTGTCAGGAGTGGGGGGATATGTGTGTCAGGAGTGGGGGGATATGTGTGTCAGGAGTGGGGGGATATGTGTGTCAGGAGTGGGGGGACACGTGAGTCAGGAGTGGGGGGGACAATTTTCAGGAGTGGGGGGGACACGTGTCAGGAGTGGGGGGAATACGTGTGTCAGGAGTGGGGGGCATGTGTCAGGAGTGGGGGGACACGTGTCAGGAGTGGGGGGATATGTGTGTCAGGAGTGGGGGGACACGTGAGTCAGGAGTGGGGGGACACGTGAGTCAGGAGTGGGGGGACACGTGAGTCAGGAGTGGGGGGGACAATTTTCAGGAGTGGGGGGGACACGTGTCAGGAGTGGGGGGAATACGTGTGTCAGGAGTGGGGGGAGTACGTGTGTCAGGAGTGGGGGGGCATGTGTCCGGAGTGGGGGGGGCATGTGTCAGGAGTGGGGGGACACGTGTCAGGAGTGGGGGGGACACATGTCAGGAGTGGGGGAGACACGTGAGTCAGCAGTGGGGGGGACACGTGTCAGGAGTGGGGGGGACAATTTTCAGGAGTGGGGGGACACGTGTCAGGAGTGGGGGGATACGTGTGTCAGGAGTGGGGGGACATGTGTCAGGAGTGGGGGGGACATGTGTGTCAGGAGTGGGGGGGACATGTGTCAGGAGTGGGGGGGACACATGTCAGGAGTGGGGGGACACGTGTGTCAGGAGTGGGGCGACACGTGAGTCAGGAGTGGGGCGACACGTGAGTCAGGAGTGGGGGGGACACGTGAGTCAGGGGACACATGTCAGGAGTGGGGGGGACAAGTGTCAGGAGTGGGGGGATACGTGTGTGAGGAGTGGGGGGACACGTGTCAGGAGTGGGAGGACACGTGTGTCAGGAGTGGGGGGGACAATTGTCAGGAGTGGGAGGGATACATGTGTCAGGAGTGGGGGGGACGTGTCAGGAGTGGGGGGGACACATGTGTCAGGAGTGAGAGGGATACGTGTCAGGAGTGGGGGGATACGTGTGTCAGGAGTGGGGGGGACGTGTGTCAGGAGTGGGGGGGACGTGTCAGGAGTGGGGGGGACACATGTGTCAGGAGTGGGGGGGACACATGTGTCAGGAGTGGGAGGGATACGTGTCAGGAGTGGGGGGGGACACGTGTCAGGAGTGGGGGGGGGACACGTGTCAGAAGTGGGGGGACACGTGTGTCAGGAGTGGGGGGAACATGTGTCAGGAGTGGGGGGGGACACATGTCAGGAGTGGGGGGACACGTGTGTCAGGAGTGGGGGGAACATGTGTCAGGAGTGGGGGGGCATGTGTCAGGAGTGAGGGGGACACGTGGGTCAGGAGTGGGGGGACACATGTCAGGAGTCGGGGGGACATGTGTGTCAGGAGTGGGAGGGATACGTGTGTGAGGAGTGGGGGGACACGTGTCAGGAGTGGGGGGGATGTGTCAGGAGTGGGGGGGACACATGTGTCAGGAGTGGGAGGGATACGTGTGTCAGGAGTGGGGGGACACATGTCAGGAGTGGGGGGGATACGTGTCAGGAGTGGGGGGGACGTGTGTGTCAGGAGTGGGGGGGACACATGTCAGGAGTGGGGAGACACATGTCAGGAGTGGGGAGACACATGTCAGGAGTGGGGGGACACATGTCAGGAGTGAGGGTGGGGGGACACATGTCAGGAGTGGGGGGGACATGTGTGTCAGGAGTGGGAGGGATACGTGTGTCAGGAGTGGGGGGACACATGTCAGGAGTGGGGGGGATACGTGTCAGGAGTGGGGGGGACGTGTGTGTCAGGAGTGGGGGGGACACATGTCAGGAGTGGGGAGACACATGTCAGGAGTGGGGAGACACATGTCAGGAGTGGGGGTGGGGGGACACATGTCAGGAGTGGGGGGGACACGTGTGTCAGGAGTGGGAGGGGGGGACACATGTCAGGAGTGGGAGTGGGGGGGGACACATGTCAGGAGTGGGGGGGACACGTGTGTCAGGAGTGGGAGGGGGGACACATGTCAGGAGTGGGAGGGGGGGACACATGTCAGGAGTGGGAGTGGGGGGGACACATGTCAGGAGTGGGGGGACACGTGTGTCAGGAGTGGGAGGGGGGGACACATGTCAGGAGTGGGGGGGACACGTGTGTCAGAAGTGGGAGGGGGGGACACATGTCAGGAGTGGGGGGACACGTGTGTCAGGAGTGGGGGGGACACATGTCAGGAGTGGGGGGGACACATGTCAGGAGTGGGGGAGGGGGACACGTGTGTCAGGAGTGGGGGGACACATGTCAGGAGTGGGAGTGGGGGGGACACATGTCAGGAGTGGGGGGGACACGTGTGTCAGGAGTGGGGGGACACATGTCAGGAGTGGGAGTGGGGGGGACACATGTCAGGAGTGGGGGGGACACGTGTGTCAGGAGTGGGAGGGGGGACACATGTCAGGAGTGGGAGGGAGGGACACATGTCAGGAGTGGGAGTGGGGGGGGACACATGTCAGGAGTGGGGGGGACACGTGTGTCAGGAGTGGGAGGGGGGGACACATGTCAGGAGTGGGAGTGGGGGGGGGACACATGTCAGGAGTGGGAGTGGGGGGGACACATGTCAGGAGTGGGGGGGACACGTGTGTCAGGAGTGGGAGGGGGGGACACATGTCAGGAGTGGGAGGGGGGGACACATGTCAGGAGTGGGAGGGGGGGACACATGTCAGGAGTGGGGTGGGGGGACACATGTCAGGAGTGGGAGGGGGGGACACATGTCAGGAGTGGGAGGGGGGGACACATGTCAGGAGTGGGGGTGGGGGGACACATGTCAGGAGTGGGGGTGGGGGGACACATGTCAGGAGTGGGGGTGGGGGGACACATGTCAGGAGTGGGAGGGGGGGACACATGTCAGGAGTGGGGGTGGGGGGACACATGTCAGGAGTGGGGGGACACATGTCAGGAGTGGGGGTGGGGGGACACATGTCAGGAGTGGGGGTGGGGGGACACATGTCAGGAGTGGGAGGGGGGGACACATGTCAGGAGTGGGAGGGGGGGACACATGTCAGGAGTGGGGGTGGGGGGACACATGTCAGGAGTGGGGGTGGGGGGACACATGTCAGGAGTGGGGGTGGGGGGACACATGTCAGGAGTGGGAGGGGGGGACACATGTCAGGAGTGGGGGTGGGGGGACACATGTCAGGAGTGGGGGGACACATGTCAGGAGTGGGGGTGGGGGGACACATGTCAGGAGTGGGGGTGGGGGGACACATGTCAGGAGTGGGGGTGGGGGGACACATGTCAGGAGTGGGGGTGGGGGGACACATGTCAGGAGTGGGAGGGGGGGACACATGTCAGGAGTGGGGGTGGGGGGACACATGTCAGGAGTGGGGGTGGGGGGACACATGTCAGGAGTGGGGGTGGGGGGACACATGTCAGGAGTGGGAGGGGGGGACACATGTCAGGAGTGGGGTGGGGGGACACATGTCAGGAGTGGGAGGGGGGACACATGTCAGGAGTGGGAGGGGGGGACACATGTCAGGAGTGGGAGGGGGGGACACATGTCAGGAGTGGGGTGGGGGGACACATGTCAGGAGTGGGAGGGGGGGACACATGTCAGGAGTGGGAGGGGGGGACACATGTCAGGAGTGGGAGGGGGGGGACACATGTCAGGAGTGGGGGTGGGGGGACACATGTCAGGAGTGGGAGGGGGGGACACATGTCAGGAGTGGGGGGACACATGTCAGGAGTGGGGGTGGGGGGACACATGTCAGGAGTGGGGGTGGGGGGACACATGTCAGGAGTGGGAGGGGGGGACACATGTCAGGAGTGGGAGGGGGGGACACATGTCAGGAGTGGGGGTGGGGGGACACATGTCAGGAGTGGGAGGGGGGGACACATGTCAGGAGTGGGGGGACACATGTCAGGAGTGGGGGTGGGGGGACACATGTCAGGAGTGGGGTGGGGGGACACATGTCAGGAGTGGGAGGGGGGGACACATGTCAGGAGTGGGAGGGGGGGACACATGTCAGGAGTGGGGGTGGGGGGACACATGTCAGGAGTGGGGGTGGGGGGACACATGTCAGGAGTGGGGGTGGGGGGACACATGTCAGGAGTGGGAGGGGGGGACACATGTCAGGAGTGGGGGTGGGGGGACACATGTCAGGAGTGGGGGGACACATGTCAGGAGTGGGGGTGGGGGGACACATGTCAGGAGTGGGGGTGGGGGGACACATGTCAGGAGTGGGGGTGGGGGGACACATGTCAGGAGTGGGGGTGGGGGGACACATGTCAGGAGTGGGAGGGGGGGACACATGTCAGGAGTGGGGGTGGGGGGACACATGTCAGGAGTGGGGGTGGGGGGACACATGTCAGGAGTGGGGGTGGGGGGACACATGTCAGGAGTGGGAGGGGGGGACACATGTCAGGAGTGGGGTGGGGGGACACATGTCAGGAGTGGGAGGGGGGGACACATGTCAGGAGTGGGAGGGGGGGACACATGTCAGGAGTGGGAGGGGGGGACACATGTCAGGAGTGGGGTGGGGGGACACATGTCAGGAGTGGGAGGGGGGGACACATGTCAGGAGTGGGAGGGGGGGACACATGTCAGGAGTGGGAGGGGGGGGACACATGTCAGGAGTGGGGGTGGGGGGACACATGTCAGGAGTGGGAGGGGGGGACACATGTCAGGAGTGGGGGGACACATGTCAGGAGTGGGGGTGGGGGGACACATGTCAGGAGTGGGAGGGGGGGACACATGTCAGGAGTGGGGGGACACATGTCAGGAGTGGGGGTGGGGGGACACATGTCAGGAGTGGGGGTGGGGGGACACATGTCAGGAGTGGGAGGGGGGGACACATGTCAGGAGTGGGGGTGGGGGGACACGTGTGTCAGGAGTGGGGGAGGGGGACACGGGGATGACCTGAGCGGCGAGCCTCTCCTGATCACACGTGTCTCTGTCTGACGCTACGTTGTATCAGTCGCTGTCTCTGGCTCATTAGATGCTCCATCACCGACCAATCAAATCGCCGGACGCAGCAGACGGGATTTTTTTTCTTTTACAGCAATGCAGCAGAAGTAATTTAGCGATAAACTAGAACAAAGACCCCCCCGCCCCCACCCTGAAGATGAAGATAGAGGGGAGGAATGGAAGGCGAGGAGAATGGCGCAGGCGGGAAGCGATGGTTACCTGGGAATTTCGGGACATTCTCTTCCAGAGCTGCATAGAGGATGATGATGGAGCGGCTTCCCCCGGCTGCCTCTGCTGCATCCTCCCTCCCTGTAGAAGAGGAGACGCTTCCTTCTGGATGAGGTGGGGGGAGGTGTGCGTCTTCTGACATCACCGCTCCGCTCCGCTCTTCCGTCTCAGGCTTTGCCTGTCTCCTGGTGTCTTCCATTGTTCTGCCAGGATGCTGAGCCCCGTACACCTGACTCCCGCCATCTGATTGGTGGACGCAAAAACCTACTCCACCGCAACGCATGGAAAATGCACGATGGACACGCCTTTTACAACGCGTTGCGCTGCATTTTTTTAAAGCATTTATTTCTGTGCATCAGGGAAGAATATCGGAACTTATTATTTTTTTGTACTTTGAAGGACGCAATGCGGTGACGCGCGTTTTTGTGCATCGCAATGCTTACGTTTAGGTTTGGCTCACCCCTACGGGCGCGTTTTTTATTTGGCGCATTTCTGTGCAGCCCAGCGCATTCATTTCAATGTGTCGCCCCGTGTGTGCGAAAAACACGGGAAAGAAGTGCTGCAGTTCGGCACACGGAATATAAGATAGAGGTGTACTGCTATCGATCCCGAGCGTTTGCACGCGCACGCGTGCTCCGATACCTGAAACCGATACCTTTGCGGTGCGATTCGAGCTCATACAAAATGAAGGGTCTCAAATCGCACCGCAAAAGATTGAATGCGATTCGAACAGGGATGGGGTGTGATTCCTGTCCGAACCCCAAGACCCCTTTCATACTGAGGCACTTTTCAGGCGCTTTCACGCTAAACAAAAGCGCCTGAAAAGCTCATGAAAACCTATTTTCCATTAAAATCAATGAATAGTTTCACACTGGGGGCGGTGCGCTGGCGGGGGGGGGGGGGGGGGGTGAGAAAACTCTGCAAGCAGCATCTTTGGAGCACTAAAAAAGCGCTCCTCTCCAGTGAATGGAAGCGCCTCAGAAGCGCATAAAAATCGCCTTAAATGGTTCTTTTGAATCACGTGACCTTCAGAAAAGTGCACCGCTAACGTCTCAAAAGTGCCTCAAAATCACCCGCCGTTTTATGGGCGGTTTTTAAGTGCGTCGGTGTGAAAGTGCTCTGAGCCGCACGGCTCCTGTGTGATCCCAAGTGACGTCATGATGACAAGCCAACGCCGCTATCAATGCGACTCTAATCTATTATATACTATGTGTGACGCAGCACCACGCCGTTCAGTGCAGTGCATTTTTTGGAAATACCGTGTACTCATCAGGGGCGAACTGACCATTCGGGCACTCGGGCACCGCTAAGGGGCCCCATCAGGGTTGCCAGTCTCAATAAAACCAGGGACAGTATGTAAAAATCTGTGTTTTTTTAAAAATCTCAAGAGCTGCCCCGCCTCTCCAGTACCTTTTCGGTGTGTATTCTGTGTGTGTATACTGTGTGGCCCCATAATCTATTGCCTGGGGGCCCCATAATCTCCTATTGCCCGGGGGCCCCATAATCTCCTATTGCCCGGGGGCCCCATAATCTCCTATTGCCTGGGGGCCCCATAATCTCCTATTGCCGGAGGGGCCCCATAATCTCCTATTGCCTGGGGGCCCCATAATCTCCTATTGCCTGGGGGCCCCATAATCTCCTATTGCCTGGGGGCCCCATAATCTCCTATTGCCTGGGGACCCCATAATCTCCTATTGCCCGGGGGCCCCATAATCTCCTATTGCCTGGGGGCCCCATAATCTACTATTGCCTGGGGGCCCCATAATCTCCTATTGCCTGGGGGCCCCATAATCTCCTATTGCCCGGGGGCCCCATAATCTCCTATTGCCTGGGGGTCCCATGAGTTGTCAGTCCGCCCCTGGTACTCATACTCGTGCAGATGCTCCAATACCTGACACCAATATATTTGCAGTGCGATTTGAGCCCAAACAAAATGAATGGGCTCCAATCACGCTACGAAGAACCACATGTGATTTGAATAGGAATGCGATTGTCCGAATCCCATGCGGTTTCCCGCGCGGCTCCCGTGTGATCCCAGGGGCTTGTCATAGTGACCTCAGCCTGGGTTTGCACCGGAGCGGTGCGGGAAGAATGCATGCGATTCGGACAGGAAGTGCACCACATTCCTGTTTAACTGGCATGCGATTCTTTGCAGTGTGATGTGAGCCCATTTATTTTGTATGAGCTCAAATCGCACCGCAAAGGTATCGGTACTCGGTGCCGGTAAGTACTTGACTGAAGGTATCGGTCCTCGTACTCGCCGATAAAAATCCAGTATCAGTGCAACCCTATAAAAAACAAAATATGTTCCCGCTGTGACCACTAGGGGCAGCACCCAGGAGATCCCAACTCTTCACACACTACTACAAAAATAGGTGCGCTGGCCCTTTAAGAATCTCCTGCAAAGATAATTATTATATAACCAGATCAGTCAAATGAGACAAAGTTCTTCATAATGTGCAGATTGGATACAATAATCCCAATATTACAACAAGTGTTCATGTTTATCAATACAATCCCCAGTATACACAGAGCTCCCAACTGTCCCTGATTTGGAGCAATGTCCCTCTGTCCCTCATTCCTCCTCATTTGTCCCTCATTTTGGTCTGATCTCTATAATTGTATATAAATTGCACTATTTATCTTTCAAAAAGTGTTTCCCAGAGCTAAACTTTTCAGCTAATTTCTAAATTGCTACATTTGTACATTTTAAAAGCCAATATAAAGGAAAATTAGTGGTAAAAAAAGCCCTTGTGGATTTAATTAACCTTTTTTGGGGGTTAATTCTCCTTTAAGGGGGTGTGGCAGGGGGCGTGTCCTATGCCTACATACGTTCGTTAGTAGGTGTCCCCCATTCTCATCTGAAAATGTTGGGAGGTATGTATACAGTATATATATATATATATATATACAGACCGTCCAATAGAGTTTAAGATTTCTGCACTATTCAATGAAAGTGTTTGTTACCCCAATACCCCCTCCCCTCCCCCATACGTGTCTGCTCTCTGCCCCATGTACTGGTATGAAGACGTCTCCTGTTCTCTTTGTATTGCTTCCTTTGTGTGAAATCCCTGGTGGTCCTGCCAGTCCCTCCGCTTTCCTATTAAAAACTGACCACACTAAGCAGGAGAGCACAGCATGGCCAGTTCTATAGCCATGCTGGGAACCCAGTATGCTCCTCTCCAATGATCAGTCTTGTGCTGACACCCCCCCCCCCCTGCACAGCCATTTACTGGGAAGCTCAGTGTGCTGTTGTTTCTCCCCCCCCCCAGCTCTTATGTAGCTGAGAACAGAGGGGATGTTAAAACCTTTAAAAAAAAAAAGGGGGGGAAATGGTATTTATAATGTTTTGTTTTTTTTTATATCTATTCAAAAATGTTTTGCCTTTCATTTAAAACTAAATGGGTTGTTTTTCAAGGTGATCGTTTACAATCATTTAAAGGTGCATTCTGTTTATAATAATGTGGGGAAAATATTACATTACAGTCACTACATCATAGGAGCTCCATCTAGTGGCCATAATGTGGTATTTCTCCCATTCACACTTAATTATTTTTTTTTTTCAATAAATAACATTCGATCTGCAGAGAATGTTTGATTTTGGCCCTTTCTCACAGTTCACATTAATATGCAGTTTTGATGGATGAACAGTCATACAATTTTTTTTTTATAAATACACCCCTAAGGGAGTTGTCTGCGTGTCAGCATTTTTATGCAGAGCATTACATCTAACCTCCAGGCTGTATCATGGTGTGAACCGGGCACACAGAAAAACGATTGATTTGGCCGGTTGGTGCGGATGGCGTGGCCCCGGGGCCGGCTCGCTGCATTGGCAATCATTAGTGCGGATATGTCTTATGGGCATTGGGGTGCATTAATGGACTCATTGGGGGGGAAGTATTGGGAGAAGAGGAAAGGAGATTTGACAAATTCAAACCCCCCAAAGCCAAACCCTTCCGCCCAACAGTCTCCGCCCACAACTGAAATGTGTCTTTTAGGGAGACTGACCTTTGACCTTTTACTTTTCAAGTCCTATTGCCTGGAAATTTTTTTGCACGGCTGATATTTTACATACAGGCAGAAAACGACGGATCATTCTCCGCATTCCGATATCTCGGTGACGCCGGCAGCAATATGTCATAAGGCTAACAGTTACTCCCATAGGCAGAGGCATGATGGGACTTGTAGTTCTGCAACAGCTGGAGGGCCTCCAGTTTGATACTGTAATGGAAATTTGTAAGTTCTGTATATAATTGTATTGTATTTTGTATGTATTGCACTCTGCCCTCACTGTGCACACAGCACTAATAATGTTTTCATTACATGTTTACATTCTTTCCAGTCCTGATTAGAATTAGCCTGCCTATGTAACGCCCCTTGTTACCATAAACCTACAATTGTAATATTAATGTGATACCTACGTAATCATGTGCATAAAAACCTTCAGTTGCGTCATAATAAAGCAGAACAGTTATTTGGAAAGATGCGGAGCGTATCTTTTGTTTCTGTTCCCTACTGCAGTAGTTATTAAGAGGAGTTCCACCCAGGGGGGCCGTCAAAAAAAAAAAAATCAAAAGTCAGCAGCTACAAATACTGCAGCTGCTGACTTTTAATTGGACACTCACCTGTCCCAGGGTCCAGCGATGCGGGGGATCGAAGCCCCGCTCGTCCCCCCCCCCTCCGCTCGTCGGCGCCGGCATTGCAACTGTGGGCGCCGGGCTGTGGCTTCACAGCCTGGCACCCACTGCGCATGCGCGAGCGGCGCCGTGCGCCGTGATTGGCCGCTCAATCACCTGGGACCTGTAATGGGTCCCAGATGATTGACAGGAGGGAGGGAGCAGAACGGAGCCCTTCCTGTGCCGAGGAGGAAGTGATGTCACCAGCCCAGGCTAAGGAACAGGTAGACTACGAGGGACCACCTAGCAACAGGCATTTAGAGGTAAGTGAAAAAAAAAAAAATATCCAAATGTTTTTTTGGTTTTTTTTTTAGAATTTTTACAGGTAGTTTTGTTTTTTGGGTGGAACCCCACTTTATTAATTTGGAACCAATAATCAATATGAGGATAGGAGTTGCCTATCATCAATTTAACCGAGTCAGCATGGCGAGCCAGCCAGGAGGGGATTCCAGGTGACCCCGAGTATCCGAAACGAGGAGCTTGAGACGATCCGGGAATTTCTGATAATCAGCCGGCTGAGGTAAGCCTTTTGCTTACATTTGAGTTATCAGACTTCCTTGATCGGTAAGGCATTTTCGGGACAAAGGGTACCTATTTTACTCCCCTTAATCGAACTGTATTGATTGGTGGTTATATGTTATGTTGTCCCTGTCTATTGTCCATCGGAGTGTTATAGATAAGAAAGGGAAGAATAGTGCTGTTCACAGGTATATGTAGTACATCTGCTAGATAAAGTAGTTTAGAGGCAAGAGGATATAGGCACAAGTAGAGAAGAGAGAAGACTGGCCAGTCATTATGGGCATCGAATTAAGTAAGGGAATGAAGGGTAAGAGACCCTCAAAAATGCCCAGCGCAAGAGGAGCGCTATATATGAACCGAAGGTGCGGTTCCGCCTATACTGAGCCCCTAGATTAATGGTTAGAGTGGACAGGGATCCACATTGGGTAACTGGGTTACCAAAGTCCACAGGGACTAAGAATCGTGCAGAGTAAACAGCTAGAGAAACAGCTATCTATGTGAGCAGGATGGATCAAGGGTGACATTAACACTAGACAGGAAGGGACATTTTCATGTTAAGTTGTGGGATGAATTTGGGGTCAGGCACTATAACTAGTAAGAATGTTTTCTTCTATTTTATGAAGCCCCTAAGGGGGATGGTGGACTCTCTCCCTATGGAATTTGGTTTGGGAGGTTGTTACTCACTTGCTTATATTTTGTCTCAGCAGCTGAAGTCCTCCATTCGGATCTCACAGAGAATGTTGCTGATCTTAAGGTTTTTGACAAACTCATTTATGTGTTTTCTCCCCAATTCCAGATCCTAAAAGTTTGGAAGGATCTAAAACTAAAGCCAGGTGACTTGTGGATTGTTAAGAGACATTTATATATAAGGAAATGTTTGGAGACTCAATACAGCATCTATTTCATGTACAGTTTTTGCAAAACTTGAAGGAAAAGTCACCTGGATCCACACCAGACACTGCAAAAATGACTAAATTAAAGAAATCTCAGTGTTTGATTTGTTTCCCTCTTGTGATCACAGTTTAGGGTACTTTTTGATTCAATTACTTTAATTGTAAGGGATATATATATTTGAGAAGTAGTTCAGCCATGTTGAAGTCATATTTGTCTTTTGTACGTCTTGCACGTCACAGGTCCCAGATTATTGCCCGGCCAGTCACGGCGCGCCGCGCGGCTTGAGCATGCGCAGTGGGTGCCCGGCTGTGGCTTCACAGTTACAAAGTTACAAAGTCAGCAGCTGCAGTATTTGTAGCTGCTGACTTTTAATTTTTTTTTAACCACTTCAGCCCCGGAAGGATTTACCCCCTTCCTGACCAGAGCACTTTTTACAATTTGGCACTGCGTCGCTTTAACTGCTAATTGCGCGGTCATGCAATGCTGTACCCAAACGAAATTTGCGTCCTTTTCTTCCCACAAATAGAGCTTTCTTTTGATGGTATTTGATCACCTCTGCCGTTTTTATTTTTTGCGCTATACACAGAAAAAGACCGAAAATTTTGAAAAAAAATGATATTTTCTACTTTTTGTTCTAAAAAAAATCCAATAAACTCAATTTTAGTCATACATTTAGGCCAAAATGTATTCGGCCACATGTCTTTGGTAAAAAAATGTCAATAAGCGTATATTTATTGGTTTGCGCAAAAGTTATAGCGCCTACAAACTAGGGTACATTTTCTGGAATTTACACAGCCTTTCATTTATGACTGCCTATGTCGTTTCTTGAGGTGCTAAAATGGCAGGGCAGTACAAAACCCCCCAAATGACCCCATTTTGGAAAGTAGACACCCCAAGGAAATTGCTGAGAGGCATGTTGAGCCCATTGAATATTCATTTTTTTTGTCCGAAGTGATTGAATAATGACAAAAAAAAAAAAAAAAAATTACAAAAGTTGTCACTAAATGATATATTGCTCACACAGGCCATCGGCATATGTGGAATTACACCCCAAAATACATTTAGCTGATTCTCCTGAGTATGGGGATGCCACATGTGTGGGACTTTTTGGGAGCCTAGCCGCGTACGGGACCCCGAAAACCAATCACTGCCTTCAGGATTTCTAAGGGCGTACATTTTTGATTTCACTCTTCACTGCCTATCACAGTTTTGAAGGCCATAAAATGCCCAGATGGCACAAAACCCCCCCAAATGACCCCATTTTGGAAAGTAGACACCCCAAGCTATTTGCTGAGAGGTATGGTGAGTATTTTGCAGCTCTCATTTGTTTTTGAAAATGAAGAAAGACAAGAAAAAATAATTTTTTTTTCTTTTTTTAATTTTCAAAACTTTGTGACAAAAAGTGAGGTCTGCAAAATACTCACTATACCTCTCAGCAAATAGCTTGGGGTGTCTACTTTCCAAAATGGGGTCATTTGGGGGGGGGGGGGTTGTGCCACCTGGGCATTCCATGGCCTCCGAAACTGTGATAAGCAGTGAAGAGTGAAATCAAAAATTTACGCCCTTAGAAAGCCTGAAGGCGGTGCTTGGTTTTCGGGGCCCCATACGCGGCTTTTTTTTGTCATTATTCAATCACTTCGGACAAAAAAAATGAACATTCAATGGGCTCAACATGCCTCAATTTCACATATTCCCATGGCATGTTTGAGCAATATATCATTTAGTGACAACTTTGTGCAAAAAAAAAAAAAAAAATTTGTCTCTTTCCCGCAACTTGTGTCACAATATAAAATATTCCATGGACTCGACATGCCTCTCAGCAAATAGCTTGGGGTGTCTACTTTCCAAAATGGGGTCATTTGGGGGGTTTTTGAACTGTCCTGGCATTTTATGCACAACATTTAGAAGCTTATGTCACACATCACCCACTCTTCTAACCACTTGAAGACAAAGCCCTTTCTGACACTTTTTGATTACATGAAAAAATTATTTTTTTTTGCAAGAAAATTACTTTGAACCCCCAAACATTATATATATATATTTTTTAAAGCAAATGCCCTACAGATTAAAATGGTGGGTGTTTCATTTTTTTTTTTTCACACAGTATTTGCGCAGCGATTTTTCAAACGCATTTTTTGGGGAAAAAACACACTTTTTTCAAATTTTAATGCACTAAAACACACTATATTGCCCAAATGTTTGATGAATTAAAAAAGATGATCTTAGGCCGAGTACATGGATACCAAACATGACATGCTTTAAAATTGCGCACAAACGTGCAGTGGCAACAAAATTAATACATTTTTAAAAGCATTTAAAAGCCTTTACAGGTTACCACTTTAGATTTACAGAGGAGGTCTACTGCTAAAATTACTGCCCTCGATCTGACCTTCGCGGTGATACCTCACATGCATGGTGCACTTGCTGTTTACATTTGACGCCAGACCGACGCTTGCGTTCGCCTTAGCGCGAGAGCAGGGGGGACAGGGGTGCTTTTTTTTTTTTTTCTTTATTATTTTTTTGCTTTTTTATCTTATTTTTAAACTGTTCCTTTCATTTTTTTTTAAATCATTTTAATTGTTATCTCAGGGAATGTAAATATCCCTGTATAATAGCAATAGGTAGTGACAGGTACTCTTTTTTGAAAAAATTGGGGTCTATTAGACCCTAGATTTCTCCTCTGCCCTCAAAGCATCTGACCACACCAAGATCGGTGTGATAAAATGCTTCCCCAATTTCCCAATGGTGCTGTTTACATCCGGCGAAATCTAAGTCATAAAATGCTCGTAGCTTCTGGTTTCTTAGGCCATAGAGATGTTTGGAGCCACTCTGGTCTCTGATCAGCTCTATGGTCAGCTGGCTGAATCACCGGCTGCATTCTCAGGTTCCCTGTTGAGACAGGAGAGCCAGAGAAAAACACGGAAGACGGTGGGGGGGGCATTCCCTCCCACTGCTTGTAAAAGCAGTCTAGAGGCTAATTAGCCGCTAGGATTGCTTTTACATGAAAGCCGACCGCTGGCTGAAAAGAATGATACCAAGATGATATCTAAACCTGCAGGCATCATTCTGGTATAACCACTCAAAGTCGTGAATGGCGTACCTGAAGACAAAAAAATGGTTAACAATAAAGCACAGTAAACGGTAAAGTATAAAAAATTGCATACCTGAAAAGCAAACATGATAAAACATAATAACAATAAAACATTGCAGAATAGAATACAGTAAAAAAGAGCAGAACAATAGAGAGAGAATAGAGAGAGAGAGAACAATAAAACGACAACTATTATTTTTTATTTTATATTTTTGTTTGTGGTTTTTTTTTTTTACACTTTTTTTTGTAACTAACTTTTATAACTGTAACCGGTTCCAGGTTCGGGTCTCTCAGAATGCGATGGCATCTTGGGAGACCCTGTGAAAGTGTGCCTAGTCTGTGCAATGCTGTACCCTACGCTAATACTCAACTAGTGCATGGTAGCGTTCAAAACATTCACCAATGCAAAGACCAGGATTGTCAGGACAGGAGGGACAATAATAGCGGGTGTCACGCCTATATCCGCGCTTGCTGCAGACACGACATCTTTTTTGGGGGCGTTCGCTGGGTAGGGGTACTCGGGAGGACATAAAGAAAATGCCTCTCATGCAGCCGACTGCATTTGGTTGGGGATGTGAATGGGGGAAGTACGGGTGCTGCAGAAGCGGTGAGTTCCCAATTAGGATTGGCGAATGCAGCAGGAAGGGCATTATGGGCACGACGGGCCTGTGTTTGTCTTCTTGGTGGCAGCGGGACACTACTTGTGCTTGCCACCTCACCAGCTTGAACTGCACTTATGGGACTTGCCACGTCACCAAGTGTTACTGCAGTGCTGGTTTGACTACGACCGGGGTGTACTAGGCCGCTGGTGCTTGCCAGTTCACCAAAACGCTACAAAAAAACTGTTAGCGATCGCAGGGATCAGGCCTGACTCTGCGAACGCTGCAGTTATGAGTTTAGTGTTTTGTAAGTGACAGTGATCGATCGATACTGCACTTGGTTAGGCTGGGCCGGGCGGAGGGGCAAAACGCAGGTGCTAGCAGGTATCTGGGCTGATCCCGCTAACACTGCGTTTTTGGGAACCCTAAACTGCTGGGGACGCTAGTACAGATCTGATCGGATCAGATATTGATCTGTACAGATACTATACCACTAAGGGAGGCGTATGCTGCGTGCGTGGGTGTTAGCGGTACTGGCGCTAATCTGACGCTGCCTGGGGCGACGCATATCACCGCCGGGCGATCAGGGGGCTAAACCTTTATTCGGTAATAAACGGCGGGTTCCCTGACACTATAAAAAATAAACGAACTAACCAGCGTCACCCGTAACACTTATACGGTGATCAGTGGTGAAAGGGTTAACTAGGGGGCAATCAAGGGGTTAAAACATTTATTCGGTAGTATATGGGGGTCCCTGTCGCTATAAAACGCTGATGGCGAACCTAAATATTTACCTCCCTAACTAACGTCACCAGTGACACTAATACAGCAATCAGAAAAATGATCGCTTAGCGACACTGGTGACAGGGGGTGATCAAGGGGTTAAAACTTTATTAGGGGGGGTTAGGGGGGCACCCTTGACCTAAAGGGGGCTAATACTAACTGCCCTAACACTTCTAACTGTCACAAACTGACACCAATCAGTAATCAGAAAAAAAAAAAAAAAACCTGCTTGGTGTCAGTGTGACAGGGAGGGGGGAGGGGTGGTTGGGGGGTGATCGGGGGGTAATCGGGGGGGGGGGGGGGGGATCGGGGGTGTAATGTGTGCCTGGCATGTTCTACTGTGTGTGTGTGTGTTGTGCACTCACATGTCTTCTCTCCTCGGTGCCGAAACGGAAAACACCGAGCCGAGGAGAGATGACATCATTTCCTCTGCCTCTGTGTACAATACAGAGGCAAGGAAATGATCCCATTGGCTGGGAGCGATCGCGAGGGGGGGGGGGGCCACAAATGGATGGCCTCCCCCTCACCACCGATCGCCGGGGAGGATTTGCCGACCGCCGCAGGCACCGGGGGGGGGGGGGGGGTGTGGTCCGATCGGACCCCCCACCCGCGGGCAGGGAAGGACGTACCTGTAAGCCCTTTTGCCTGCCCGTGCCGCTCTGAAGACATATATGTTCGTGCGGCGGTCGGCAACTGGTTAAGCGGAACTCCGCTTTAAGATGTATTTAATATGTATTGTCACAGTGTCTCCCGGTGTTAGTTCTCCTGCAGCCGGCTCTAAGGACTGACGCTGGTTGAGACCCGTTTGGTAGTGGAAAGATTCCTGAGGATGTAGAGAAGTGTTTGTGGAGGGGGGATATGTCCGCCAGAGAAGGGCCCCTGTGCGATGCACAGAACGATCGTCTGGGGGGGATGTCTTCACTGTGTTATGGGGGATGTACACTTGTGTCTCTGTGAGTCTGATCAGCACATGGGGGGGCCGTGGCGTGGTCTCTGCAGATAATCCCCCATCCTCAGGAATGGTAGAATAATCAGGGGATGGGATCGATCATAAAGATTGTTCCAATGATCGGACAGTAGAGCTGTGGAGCTGAGGATGTGAGGATGGTGGTCATGTCTGTATTACTTGTGAAGATACAGGAAACGGGGGTCATACTAAGATGTGTGATACCAAAAGGCTGAAAGTGACACGGATTACACGCAGCGTAGATTGGAATTTCCACGACAAGGTGAACAACAGGAACAAGCAGGTACAGATACCAGCGCACTCCATCAGCAGGTAAATCTTAGGAACTGGTGGGTGGTGTTTAAATAAGGCGCCTCTTGAGTCCCTGGGGCTGGGGGATGTGTGACCAGCAAAATGTGGAAAGTACTTTGTCCAGCAATGGGAATGTTAGCCCAGAAGAGGAAGAGCAGCACTGCCACATAGTGGGGTCAATGGTGGACAAGTATGCAGCCATCATACAAGGGTCAGGCGATACCTTTCAGCCCAATAAGTAAGAAGATCTTAGAAGAGCTTATCCAGGAGGCATGTGATACATTTGAGTTGGGATGGATGTCTATCTGCCCGCCCATCTTTCTATTTTGGGGTATTTTGGAGCATTGTGGGGCCCCTGGATTCTTAGGTCTCGGATGCTCCATCTGAGATCTTCCTGCCATAATTCCTGAGTCGGACTCCGATCCTCTCCACCTGGAGGTTTTGGGGGTTCCTCAGCTGCTCCAGTCACATTCCTCATTATATAAAATGAAATATCCAATAGGAATATTAGGATCCCCTTATAATGTCCACCACAGGTGTGCCGGGATCTCACCAATAGAGAGACAGAAGAAAATGTCAGGAATTCCCCATCGCTGAACACTGAAGGATCAGTTCTGGGTGGAATGACCCTTTAATATTCTCTTCTTCTGCTCATCAGATGTCCCCGGAGGTGCCTGGCTCCATCATGACTTGGCCGGGTTGGGAGATAATTACATGAACAGTGATAGAATTCCCCAATGAGGTTATTTCCAGCGTCATTCCTAATCAGAGTCATTTCTCTGAGGAGTAACAGAAGCCTCTCCGATCACAGAAGATCCTCCCACCATTCAATCAATGAGAAGACAGATGGATAGCAAAACCCATAATGTGTCCCCAATGGACTCGCCCCAACCGACCTACCGGTGATCATAGTCATTTCTTCCGTCATTGTAAACCCAATATTATTATCTCTGCCTCGGCTCTTATATTGGAGGGCTTAGAAATAAAATTCTAAAACAAGGAGCCTGACAAAGAAGACATTTGTATGTCAGGGCAAAAAAAAATGTGCTGTATCTCTGCAAAACCTTCTCGTTTCCTGTGTTCTATTCCTGTAACCACATCAGGAGCCGCGGGTTACACCCCTTCCTGCCCGGGACTTTTTCACTTTCAACCTGTAAGAGGTTTGATGATTGTGTAGAACATGCAGGTGCAAAGTAAAGGCTTCCCGCCTCAACCCCCGAAATATCTCCGAAATATGCCCCTTCCTAACCAACAACACCACAAAGCTCCTAATTCACTCCCTGGTCATCTCTCACCTCGACTAATGCAAATCCCTCCTCATTGGATTACCTTTACATAGGCTCCTCCCCCCTTCAGTCCATCATGAATGCTGCCACCAGACCAGGGCCATCTTAAGAGCATTATAGGACCCCGGGCAATACAGTGCACTAGGGCCCTGTCTACACAATCACGCATGAGAATAAAAATCACGGAGGTCAGCTGGTTGCAGGACAGTGTACGGAGGTCAGCAGGAGGTCAGAAGGTTGCAGGACAGTGTACGGAGGTCAGCAGGAGGTCAGAAGGTTGCAGGACAGTGTACGGAGGTCAGCAGGAGGTCAGAAGGTTGCAGGACAGTGTACGGAGGTCAGCAGGAGGTCAGAAGGTTGCAGGGCAGTGTACGGAGGTTGCAGGAGGTCAGAAGGTTGCAGGGCGGTGTACAGAGGTCAACAGGAGGTCAGAAGGTTGCAGGGCGGTGTACAGAGGTCAACAGGAGGTCAGAAGGTTGCAGGACAGTGTACGGAGGTCAGCAGGAGGTCAGAAGGTTGCAGGGCGGTATATGGGGGTCAGCAGGAGGTCAGCAGGTTGCAGGGCGGTGTACAGAGGTCAACAGGAGGTCAGAAGGTTGCAGGGCAGTGTACGGAGGTTGCAGGAGGTCAGAAGGTTGCAGGGCAGTGTACGGAGGTCAGCAGGAGGTCAGAAGGTTGCAGGGCAGTATATGGGGGTCAGCAGGAGGTCAGCAGGTTTCAGTGCGGTGTACAGAGGTCAACAGGAGGTCAGCAGGTTGCAGGGCGGTGTACGGAGGTCAGCAGGTTGCAGGGCAGTGTACAGAGGTCAGTAGGTTGCAGGGCAGTGTACAGAGGTCAGTAGGTTGCAGGGCAGTGTACAGAGGTCAGCAGGTTGCAGGGCAGTGTACGGAGGTCAGTAGGTTGCAGGGCAGTGTACAGAGGTCAGCAGGTTGCAGGGCAGTGTACGGAGGTCAGCAGGTTGCAGGGCGGTGTACGGAGGTCAGTAGGTTGCAGGGCAGTGTACAGAGGTCAGTAGGTTGCAGGGCAGTGTACAGAGGTCA
Source organism: Lithobates septentrionalis (assembly GCA_037952835.1). Classification (NCBI taxonomy): domain Eukaryota; kingdom Metazoa; phylum Chordata; class Amphibia; order Anura; family Ranidae; genus Lithobates; species Lithobates septentrionalis. Next base: position 163,392 of record JBBDGP010004058.1, on the reverse strand, counting down.
GCAGGTTGCAGGGCAGTGTACGGAGGTCAGCAGGTTGCAGGGCGGTGTACAGAGGTCAGCAGGAGGTCAGCAGGTTGCAGGGCAGTGTACGGAGGTTGCAGGGCAGTGTACCGGAGGTCAGCAGGTTGCAGGGTGGTGTACGGAGGTCAGCAGGTTGCAGGGCAGTGTACGGAGGTCAGTAGGTTGCAGGGCAGTGTACAGAGGTCAGCAGGTTGCAGGGCAGTGTACGGAGGTCAGCAGGTTGCAGGGCGGTGTACGGAGGTCAGTAGGTTGCAGGGCAGTGTACAGAGGTCAGTAGGTTGCAGGGCAGTGTACAGAGGTCAGCAGGTTGCAGGGCAGTGTACGGAGGTCAGCAGGTTGCAGGGCGGTGTACAGAGGTCAGCAGGAGGTCAGCAGGTTGCAGGGCAGTGTACGGAGGTTGCAGGGCAGTGTACCGGAGGTCAGCAGGTTGCAGGGTGGTGTACGGAGGTCAGCAGGTTGCAGGGCAGTGTACCGGAGGTCAGCAGGAGGTCAGCAGTTTGCAGGGCAGTATACAGAGGTCAGCAGGTTGCATTGTGTATTATGACTATAAAATACCCCCCAGGGCTCAGTATGTTGGGACTGTGCTATACATTACATGCCATCTACATGGGTGTTGTTCTGCAATACACCATCATACAGAATATAAATACCAGATGGAGGCAGGGGCCGGGCCGTCTTTTCAATGCCAAGATGTGATGAAGATGGGCGGATGGCACAAGATCAATCAATCAATCTGAATCTCTTCAGAAACTGAAAGTTTCGCTCCGCTGCAGCGCTGAGAGTGAGACCACTCACCGCCGCTCCGCTCCCTCTGAGCAATGCTGTCTGAGGAACAGCAGAGTTGGGCAGAGCTTGTTCACTGGCCGTGTTGCGCTTTGAATGCTGGGGCGGCCGGCGATTCTAGCAAGTGAGCAACCAGTGGCCCAGTGCAGTGCACAACGCGGACGCACGCACTCAGTCTTCTGAGGTAAATTGCAGCGATGCTGCGCTGAGGATCGGCCCTGGCCCCTGGGACCAGGTAGGGCCCTCCAGGCAAATAGGGCCCCCGGGCAACTGCCCAATCGAAAAAACAGCCCTGCACCAGACTTATCCACCTTTCCAACCTCCACCCCTCTCTACCAATCCCTCCACTGCTCTCCATTCAGTGTCCTCCACCCCTCTCTACCAATCCCTCCACTGGCCTCCATTCCGTGTCCTCCACCCCTCTCTACCAATCCCTCCACTGGCCTCCATTCAGTGTCCTCCCCCCCTCTCTACCAATCCCTCCACTGGTCTCCATTCAGTGTCCTCCACCCCTCTCTACCAATCCCCCCACTGGTCTCCATTCAGTGTCCTCCACCCCTCTCTACCAATCCCTCCACTGGCCTCCATTCAGTGTCCTCCACCCCTCTCTACCAATCCCTCCACTGGCCTCCATTCAGTGTCCTCCACCCCTCTCTACCAATCCCTCCACTGATCTCCATTCAGTGTCCTCCACCCCTCTCTACCAATCCCTCCACTGGTTTCCATTCAGTGTCCTCCACCCCTCTCTACCAATCCCTCCACTGGTCTCCATTCAGTGTCCTCCACCCCTCTCTACCAATCCCTCCACTGGTCTCCATTCAGTGTCCTCCACCCCTCTCTACCAATCCCTCCACTGGCCTCCATTCAGTGTCCTCCACTCCTCTCTACCAATCCCTCCACTGGTTTCCATTCAGTGTCCTCCACCCCTCTCTACCAATCCCTCCACTGGTCTCCATTCAGTGTCCTCCACCCCTCTCTACCAATCCCTCCACTGGTCTCCATTCAGTGTCCTCCACCCCTCTCTACCAATCCCTCCACTGGCCTCCATTCAGTGTCCTCCACCCCTCTCTACCAATCCCTCCACTGGTCTCCATTCAGTGTCCTCCACCCATCTCTACCAATCCCTCCACTGGTCTCCATTCAGTGTCCTCCACCCCTCTCTACCAATCCCTCCACTGGTCTCCATTCAGTGTCCTCCACCCCTCTCTACCAATCCCTCCATTGGCCCCCATTCAGTGTCCTCCACCCCTCTCTGCTAATCCCTCCACTGACCTCCATTCAGTGTCCTCCACCCCTCTCTACCAATCCCTCCACTGGCCTCCATTCAGTGTCCTCCACCCCTCTCTACCAATCCCTCCACTGGTCTCCATTCAGTGTCCTCCACCCCTCTCTACCAATCCCTCCACTGGTTTCCATTCAGTGTCCTCCACCCCTCTCTACCAATCCCTCCACTGGTCTCCATTCAGTGTCCTCCACCCCTCTCTACCAATCCCTCCACTGGCCTCCATTCAGTGTCCTCCACCCCTCTCTACCAATCCCTCCACTGGTCTCCATTCAGTGTCCTCCACCCCTCTCTACCAATCCCTCCACTGGCCTCCATTCAGTGTCCTCCACCCCTCTCTACCAATCCCTCCACTGGTTTCCATTCAGTGTCCTCCACCCCTCTCTACCAATCCCTCCACTGGTCTCCATTCAGTGTCCTCCACCCCTCTCTACCAATCCCTCCACTGGTCTCCATTCAGTGTCCTCCACCCCTCTCTACCAATCCCTCCACTGGCCTCCATTCAGTGTCCTCCACCCCTCTCTGCCAATCCCTCCACTGGTCTCCATTCAGTGTCCTCCACCCATCTCTACCAATCTCTCCACTGGTCTCCATTCAGTGTCCTCCACCCCTCTCTGCCAATCCCTCCACTGGCCTCCATTCAGTGTCCTCCACCCCTCTCTACCAATCCCTCCACTGGTCTCCATTCAGTGTCCTCCACCCCTCTCTACCAATCCCTCCACTGGTCTCCATTCAGTGTCCTCCACCCCTCTCTACCAATCCCTCCACTGGCCCCCATTCAGTGTCCTCCACCCCTCTCTGCTAATCCCTCCACTGACCTCCATTCAGTGTCCTCCACCCCTCTCTACCAATCCCTCCACTGGCCTCCATTCAGTGTCCTCCACCCATCTCTACCAATCCCTCCACTGGCCTCCATTCAGTGTCCTCCACCCCTCTCTACCAATCCCTCCACTGGCCTCCATTCAGTGTCCTCCACCCATCTCTACCAATCCCTCCACTGGCCTCCATTCAGTGTCCTCCACCCCTCTCTGCCAATCCCTCCACTGGTCTCCATTCAGTGTCCTCCACCCCTCTCTACCAATCCCTCCACTGGTCCCCATTCAGTGTCCTCCACCCCTCTCTGCTAATCCCTCCACTGACCTCCATTCAGTGTCCTCCACCCCTCTCTACCAATCCCTCCACTGGTCCCCATTCAGTGTCCTCCACCCCTCTCTGCCAATCCCTCCACTGGTCTCCCATTCAGTGTCCTACACCCCTCTCTACCAATCCCTCCACTGGCCTCCATTCAGTGTCCTCCACCCCTCTCTGCCAATCCCTCCACTGGTCTCCATTCAGTGTCCTCCGCCCCTCTCTACCAATCCCTCCACTGGTCTCCATTCAGTGTCCTCCACCCCTCTCTACCAATCCCTCCACTGGCCTCCATTCAGTGTCCTCCACCCCTATCTACCAATCCCTCCACTGACCTCCATTCAGTGTCCTCCCCCCCTCTCTACCAATCCCTCCACTGGTCTCCATTCAGTGTCCTCCACCCCTCTCTACCAATCCCTCCACTGGTCTCCATTCAGTGTCCTACACCCCTCTCTACCAATCCCTCCACTGGCCTCCATTCAGTGTCCTCCACCCCTCTCTGCCAATCCCTCCACTGGTCTCCATTCAGTGTCCTCCACCCCTCTCTACCAATCCCTCCACTGGTCTCCATTCAGTGTCCTCCACCGCTCTCTACCAATCCCTCCACTGGCCTCCATTCAGTGTCCTCCACCCCTCTCTACCAATCCCTCCACTGACCTCCATTCAGTGTCCTCCCCCCCTCTCTACCAATCCCTCCACTGGTCTCCATTCAGTGTCCTCCACCCCTCTCTACCAATCCCTCCACTGGTCTCCATTCAGTGTCCTCCACCCCTCTCTACCAATCCCTCCACTGGTCTCCATTCAGTGTCCTCCACCCCTCTCTACCAATCCCTCCACTGGCCCCCATTCAGTGTCCTCCACCCCTCTCTGCTAATCCCTCCACTGACCTCCATTCAGTGTCCTCCACCCCTCTCTACCAATCCCTCCACTGGCCTCCATTCAGTGTCCTCCACCCATCTCTACCAATCCCTCCACTGGCCTCCATTCAGTGTCCTCCACCCCTCTCTACCAATCCCTCCACTGGCCTCCATTCAGTGTCCTCCACCCATCTCTACCAATCCCTCCACTGGCCTCCATTCAGTGTCCTCCACCCCTCTCTGCCAATCCCTCCACTGGTCTCCATTCAGTGTCCTCCACCCCTCTCTACCAATCCCTCCACTGGTCCCCATTCAGTGTCCTCCACCCCTCTCTGCTAATCCCTCCACTGACCTCCATTCAGTGTCCTCCACCCCTCTCTACCAATCCCTCCACTGGTCCCCATTCAGTGTCCTCCACCCCTCTCTGCCAATCCCTCCACTGGTCTCCATTCAGTGTCCTACACCCCTCTCTACCAATCCCTCCACTGGCCTCCATTCAGTGTCCTCCACCCCTCTCTGCCAATCCCTCCACTGGTCTCCATTCAGTGTCCTCCGCCCCTCTCTACCAATCCCTCCACTGGTCTCCATTCAGTGTCCTCCACCCCTCTCTACCAATCCCTCCACTGGCCTCCATTCAGTGTCCTCCACCCCTATCTACCAATCCCTCCACTGACCTCCATTCAGTGTCCTCCCCCCCTCTCTACCAATCCCTCCACTGGTCTCCATTCAGTGTCCTCCACCCCTCTCTACCAATCCCTCCACTGGTCTCCATTCAGTGTCCTACACCCCTCTCTACCAATCCCTCCACTGGCCTCCATTCAGTGTCCTCCACCCCTCTCTGCCAATCCCTCCACTGGTCTCCATTCAGTGTCCTCCACCCCTCTCTACCAATCCCTCCACTGGTCTCCATTCAGTGTCCTCCACCGCTCTCTACCAATCCCTCCACTGGCCTCCATTCAGTGTCCTCCACCCCTCTCTACCAATCCCTCCACTGACCTCCATTCAGTGTCCTCCCCCCCTCTCTACCAATCCCTCCACTGGTCTCCATTCAGTGTCCTCCACCCCTCTCTACCAATCCCTCCACTGGTCTCCATTCAGTGTCCTACACCCCTCTCTACCAATCCCTCCACTGGCCTCCATTCAGTGTCCTCCACCCCTCTCTGCCAATCCCTCCACTGGTCTCCATTCAGTGTCCTCCACCCCTCTCTACCAATCCCTCCACTGGTCTCCATTCAGTGTCCTCCACCGCTCTCTACCAATCCCTCCACTGGCCTCCATTCAGTGTCCTCCACCCCTCTCTACCAATCCCTCCACTGACCTCCATTCAGTGTCCTCCCCCCCTCTCTACCAATCCCTCCACTGGTCTCCATTCAGTGTCCTCCACCCCTCTCTACCAATCCCTCCACTGGTCTCCATTCAGTGTCCTACACCCCTCTCTACCAATCCCTCCACTGGCCTCCATTCAGTGTCCTCCACCCCTCTCTGCCAATCCCTCCACTGGTCTCCATTCAGTGTCCTCCACCCCTCTCTACCAATCCCTCCACTGGCCTCCATTCAGTGTCCTCCGCCCCTCTCTACCAATCCCTCCACTGGCCTCCATTCAGTGTCCTCCGCCCCTCTCTACCAATCCCTCCACTGGCCTCCATTCAGTGTCCTCCACCCCTCACTGTCGATCCCTCCACTATTGTGAGAGTTCTGAAGGATATCAGACATCTTCTCATAGACAAGCATCGCATCCATACACTCTCTTTATCTCTTGCAGGTTCACCCTGGGTGCTTTCCAAGCTTGGGTTTGTTTACCAGCTAAGAAATGATAGGGGGCCAGTTTGTGTGTTGAGTGTTGGTGTAAGTAGGTCAACCTTGGATCTTTCCACACATTACCATGAAATAAAGTTTGGAGAAGGCCAAATAGACCATAATGGGGTAATCTCAGGTAATCTCAGTTATGGCCACCAAGTGTGTAGGATCTCACCCTGCTTACCATAAGCCCCGAATCATCTGTCACTTTAGGACAGAACTGCTTTCACAATGTGCCCAGAGACCCAATGCCACCTGAAGACCACCTTACAGGACGATTCTGTGATGGTTATTGTGAAGGAGTATGTAGATATTCTGGAAAAGATTTACCCCCCAATCCTCCACAGCAACCGAAGAACTCACATTTCGTTCCTAGCTAACAACCTAAGAGAGCGAGGAAGACCAAAGGAATGAGTGTAGAGTACAGAAGGGTGAGAAGGTTTGGAGATCCCAGTGAATGCAGACAGATGTCCTCAATAATTTACGGGAATTCCATCTCCAGGCTGCAGCTTTCAGTGCTTCTTTGACTGACAATGACTCCATCATGCTAGGAATTGTAACAAACTTTGTAGCAGATTCCTATCTTTTGTAACCCTGAATAAATATCTGTTGGTTTCCCCATGTCCTGTGAAGATTCTGAATGGGAGGGTCTGGTTCATTGTAATCACCTGGTACACGCTCAGTGATGCCGAAAGTTGTAGCGTCTGCATCTTTTAAAAAGTATTTAAGCCGTGGGGAGTATCTCACCAACATTCCTATTGCAGGGGATGCCTGAAATAAATCTGACTTGTATCTCAGTGCAGACTTCTGGGAAAATCAGTGACCCAATCACACAAGCAGGAAATGAAATTTCCGGAGGGGGGGGGGGGGGTTTGGGCGGGTCTGTATACCATCTGTGTACAGAGCGCCTCCAGGTGGCCATATTGCATTGAATGTTAGAGAAGATCTCAGTGGCTGCAGATTGATAAGGAGAGGTCATTTCGATCACCATAAAATGAGAACAATTCTATATCTTCTATTATTTTTATTATAGAAAACGGGGGGTGACAGGAACCCTCTCTGGATGGACCGATGTCGTTATTCAAACCTACAAACTATGAAACTAACTTTTTTTCAATGAAAGTGGAGTTACCCTTTAACCACTTGAGCTCTGGAAGCTTTCATGACCAGGCCATTTTTTTCTATTCAGCACTTTACTACTTCTACTGACAATTGCGCGGTCGTGCAACGCTGTGCGCAAACAACATTTATATCATTTTCTCCACACAGACAGAGATTTCTTTTGGTGGTATTTGATCACCTCTCTGTTTATTTTATTTTTGTGATATAAACAAAAACATTTTGAAAAAAAAAAAAAAAACAACATTTTTTTACTTTCTGCTATAAAACATCCAATAAAAAAAATACAAAAATCAAATCTCTTCATAAATTTGGCCAATATGTAATCTGTTCCATGTCTTTGATAACAAAAAATCCCAATAAGTGTATATTGATTGGTTTGTGTGAAAGTTATATTATCTACAAACTACGGGATATATACTGGAATTTTTATTTTTCATTGTTTTTTATACTACTAATGGCAGCGATAAGCGGCTTATAACAGAACTGCAATATTTCGGCAGACCATCTGACACTGAGGGGGGAGGGACTGACTAACTGACATCACCAGTGACACTAATACAGAGATCAGTGATAATACTATACACTGTCACTGTACTAATGACACCGGCTGGGAAGGGGTTAATATCTAGGGGTGATAAAAGGGTTAAATATGTGCCTAACAATGTGTAATGTGTGTATTATGTGTATTATGTGTAATGTGTGTATTATGTGTAATGTGTGTATTATGTGTAATGTGTGTATTATGTGTAATGTGTGTATTGTGTGTATTATGTGTAATGTGTGTATTGTGTGTAATGTGTGTATTATGTGTATTATGTGTAATGTGTGTATTATGTGTATTATGTGTAATGTGTGTATTATGTGTAATGTGTGTATTATGTGTATTATGTGTAATGTGTGTATTATGTGTAATGTGTGTATTATGTGTATTATGTGTAATGTGTGTATTATGTGTAATGTGTGTATTATGTGTATTATGTGTAATGTGTGTATTATGTGTGCAATGTGTGTATTATGTGTATTGTGTGTATTGTGTGTATTATGTGTGTATTATGTGTGTAATGTTGTGTATTATGTGTGTAATGTGTGTATTGTGTACTGCTTTGTAGGGATGAGAAACTGACAGATTGCTCCCTCTGTACAGAGCTCTGTGTTGTTTATCAGCACAGGGCTCTGGGCTGTGATTGGATGCAGACGGTAGGCAGATTTCAGCCATGAATAATTGGCCAGGCTCCCACTGTGTACAATGTGTGTGTAATATCAGGTAGTTGTAGTAGCTGTAGAGGTAGCTGAAGGTCCCCTGTTGGTTATCAGCATAGGGAGAAGGAAAGCTGTAAATCCTATAAAATATCACCTCATACAGATAATACTCATATCATGTGAAGCGTACGGTACTATGCAGCCACAGCGCTCTATAGGTAGGTAGGTCTATAGGTAGGTAGGTATATAGGTAGGTATATAGGTAGGTAGGTATATAGGTAGGAGGGTAGGTCTATAGATAGGTAGGTCTATAGGTAGGTAGGTATATAGGTAGGTGGGTGGGTCTATAGATAGGTAGGTCTATAGGTATGTATATAGGTAGGTCTATAGGTATGTATATAGGTAGGTCTATAGGAAGGTAGGTATATAGGTAGGTAGGTCTATAGGTAGGTGGGTCTATAGGTAGATGGGTGAGTCTATAGATAGGTAGGTCTATAGGTATGTATATAGGTAGGTATACCGGGGAGGTTTTGTGTCGGACTGAAGGAGAGCAGCCACCAGCACAAGGGACATTTCTCATTCAATGTAAGTACTGTCTGTATCTGTCCCTTGTGCTGATTAAAAAAAATATTTACACTTTATTTGGTGTGTTTTATTTGTTCCTGTAGTTTCGTTTTTATATTTCTCTCATTCTGGGAAATGAATTGATCACAAAAATAATACAATGTTACTTCTAATGTAACCAACCCAGTCCCTGCAATCTGCATCATGTCCACTAGATGGCAGTACAGGCATGTCTTCAGTACACAGTCAGTGTATTCTGCAGGTGGAAGGCCAGCTATAGATATAGGATCAGAGATGGACAGAGGAGGATCAGAGATGGACAGAGGAGGATCAGAGATGGACAGAAGAGGATCGAAGATGGACAGAGGAGGATCAGAGATGGACAGAGGAGGATCAGAGATGGACAGAGGAGGATCAGAGATGGACAGAAGAGGATCGAAGATGGACAGAGGAGGATCAGAGATGGACAGAAGAGGATCGAAGATGGACAGAGGAGGATCAGAGATAGACAGAGGAGGATCAGGGATGGACAGAGGAGGATCAGAGATGGACAGAGGAGGATCGAAGATGGACAGAGGAGGATCAGAGATGGACAGAAGAGGATCGAAGATGGACAGAGGAGGATCAGAGATAGACAGAGGAGGATCAGAGATGGACAGAGGAGGATCGGAGATGGACAGAGGAGGATCGGAGATGGACAGAGGAGGATCAGAGATGGACAAAGGAGGATCAGAGATGGACAGAGGAGGATCAGAGATGGACAGAAGAGGATCAGAGATGGACAGAAGAGGATCAGAGATGGACAGAGGTGGATCAGAGATGGACAGAGGAGGATCAGAGATGGACAGAGGTGGGTCAGAGATGGACAGAGGAGGATCAGAGATGGACAGAGGAGGATCAGAGATGGACAGAGGAGGATCAGAGATGGACAGAGGAGGATCAGAGATGGACAGAGGAGGATCGGAGATGGACAGAGGAGGATCAGAGATGGACAAAGGAGGATCAGAGATGGACAGAGGAGGATCAGAGATGGACAGAGGAGGATCGGAGATGGACAGAGGAGGATCAGAGATGGACAGAGGAGGATCGGAGATGGACAGAGGAGGATCGGAGATGGACAGAGGAGGATCAGAGATGGACAGAGGAGGATCGGAGATGGACAGAGGAGGATCGGAGATGGACAGAGGAGGATCAGAGATGGACAGAGGAGGATCAGGGATGGACAGAGGAGGATCAGAGATGGACAGAGGAGGATCAGAGATGGACAGAGGAGGATCAGAGATGGACAGAGGAGGATCAGAGATGGACAGAGGAGGATCAGAGATGGACAGAAGAGGATCAGAGATGGACAAAGGAGGATCAGGGATGGACAGAGGAGGATCAGAGATGGACAGAGGAGGATCAGAGATGGACAGAGGAGGATCAGAGATGGACAGAGGTTTAGAGATGGACAGAGGAGGATCAGAGATGGACAGAGGAGGATCAGAGATGGACAGAAGAGGATCAGAGATGGACAGAGGAGGATCAGAGATGGACAGAGGAGGATCAGAGATGGACAGAGGAGGATCAGAGATGGACAGAGGAGGATCAGAGATGGACAGAGGATCAGGGATGGACAGAGGAGGATCAGAGATGGACAGAGGAGGATCAGAGATGGACAGAGGAGGATCAGAGATGGACAGAGGAGGATCAGGGATGGACAGAGGAGGATCAGGGATGGACAGAGGAGGATCAGAGATGGACAGAGGAGGATCAGAGATGGACAGAGGAGGATCAGGGATGGACAGAGGAGGATCAGAGATGGACAGAGGAGGATCAGAGATGGACAGAGGAGGATCAGAGATGGACAGAGGAGGATCAGAGATGGACAGAGGTTTAGAGATGGACAGAGGAGGATCAGAGATGGACAGAGGAGGATCAGAGATGGACAGAAGAGGATCAGAGATGGACAGAAGAGGATCAGAGATGGACAGAGGTGGGTCAGAGATGGACAGAGGAGGATCGGAGATGGACAGAGGAGGATCGGAGATGGACAGAGGAGGATCGGAGATGGACAGAGGAGGATCGGAGATGGACAGAAGAGGATCGAAGATGGACAGAGGAGGATCAGAGATGGACAGAGGAGGATCGGAGATGGACAGAGGAGGATCGGAGATGGACAGAGGAGGATCGGAGATGGACAGAGGAGGATCGGAGATGGACAGAGGAGGATCAGAGATGGACAGAGGAGGATCAGAGATGGACAGAGGAGGATCAGGGATGGACAGAGGAGGATCAGAGATGGACAGAGGAGGATCAGAGATGGACAGAGGAGGATCAGAGATGGACAGAGGAGGATCAGAGATGGACAGAGGAGGATCAGAGATGGACAGAAGAGGATCAGAGATGGACAGAAGAGGATCAGAGATGGACAGAGGAGGATCGGAGATGGACAGAGGAGGATCGGAGATGGACAGAGGAGGATCGGAGATGGACAGAGGAGGATCGGAGATGGACAGAGGAGGATCGGAGATGGACAGAGGAGGATCAGAGATGGACAAAGGAGGATCAGAGATGGACAGAGGAGGATCAGAGATGGACAGAAGAGGATCAGAGATGGACAGAAGAGGATCAGAGATGGACAGAAGAGGATCAGAGATGGACAGAGGTGGATCAGAGATGGACAGAGGTTTAGAGATGGACAGAGGAGGATCAGAGATGGACAGAGGTGGGTCAGAGATGGACAGAGGAGGATCAGAGATGGACAGAGGAGGATCAGAGATGGACAGAGGAGGATCAGAGATGGACAGAGGAGGATCAGAGATGGACAAAGGAGGATCAGAGATGGACAGAGGAGGATCAGAGATGGACAGAGGAGGATCAGAGATGGACAGAGGAGGATCAGGGATGGACAGAGGAGGATCAGAGATGGACAAAGGAGGATCAGAGATGGACAGAGGAGGATCAGAGATGGACAGAGGTGGATCAGAGATGGACAGAGGAGGATCAGAGATGGACAGAGGAGGATCAGAGATGGACAGAGGATGATCAGAGATGGACAGAGGTGGATCAGAGATGGACAGAGGAGGATCAGAGATGGACAGAGGAGGATCAGAGATGGACAGAGGAGGATCAGAGATGGACAGAGGTGGGTCAGAGATGGACAGAGGAGGATCAGAGATGGACAGAGGAGGATCAGAGATGGACAAAGGAGGATCAGAGATGGACAGAGGAGGATCAGGGATGGACAGAGGTGGGTCAGAGATGGACAGAGGAGGATCAGAGATGGACAGAGGAGGATCAGAGATGGACAGAGGATCAGGGATGGACAGAGGAGGATCAGAGATGGACAGAGGAGGATCAGAGATGGACAGAGGAGGATCAGAGATGGACAAAGGAGGATCAGAGATGGACAGAGGAGGATCAGAGATGGACAGAGGAGGATCAGAGATGGACAGAGGTGGATCAGAGATGGACAGAGGTGGGTCAGAGATGGACAGAGGAGGATCGGAGATGGACAGAGGAGGATCAGAGATGGACAAAGGAGGATCAGAGATGGACAGAGGAGGATCAGAGATGGACAGAAGAGGATCAGAGATGGACAGAAGAGGATCAGAGATGGACAGAGGTGGATCAGAGATGGACAGAGGTTTAGAGATGGACAGAGGAGGATCAGAGATGGACAGAGGTGGGTCAGAGATGGACAGAGGAGGATCAGAGATGGACAGAGGAGGATCAGAGATGGACAGAGGAGGATCAGAGATGGACAAAGGAGGATCAGAGATGGACAGAGGAGGATCAGAGATGGACAGAGGAGGATCAGAGATGGACAGAGGAGGATCAGGGATGGACAGAGGAGGATCAGAGATGGACAAAGGAGGATCAGAGATGGACAGAGGAGGATCAGAGATGGACAGAGGTGGATCAGAGATGGACAGAGGAGGATCAGGGATGGACAGAGGAGGATCAGAGATGGACAGAGGTGGATCAGAGATGGACAGAGGAGGATCAGAGATGGACAGAGGAGGATCAGAGATGGACAGAGGAGGATCAGAGATGGACAGAGGTGGATCAGAGATGGACAGAGGAGGATCAGAGATGGACAGAGGAGGATCAGAGATGGACAGAGGAGGATCAGAGATGGACAGAGGAGGATCAGAGATGGACAGAGGAGGATCAGAGATTGACAGAGGAGGATCAGAGATGGACAGAGGTGGGTCAGAGATGGACAGAGGAGGATCAGAGATGGACAGAGGAGGATCAGAGATGGACAAAGGAGGATCAGAGATGGACAGAGGAGGATCAGGGATGGACAGAGGTGGGTCAGAGATGGACAGAGGAGGATCAGAGATGGACAGAAGAGGATCAGAGATGGACAGAGGAGGATCAGAGATGGACAGAAGAGGATCAGAGATGGACAGAGGAGGATCGGAGATGAACAGAGGAGGATCAGAGATGGACAGAGGAGGATCGGAGATGGACAGAGGAGGATCGGAGATGGACAGAAGAAGATCGAAGATGGACAGAGGAGGATCAGAGATGGACAGAGGAGGATCAGGGATGGACAGAGGAGGATCAGAGATGGACAGAGGATCAGGGATGGACAGAGGAGGATCAGAGATGGACAGAGGAGGATCAGAGATGGACAGAGGAGGATCAGAGATGGACAAAGGAGGATCAGAGATGGACAGAGGAGGATCAGAGATGGACAAAGGAGGATCAGAGATGGACAGAGGAGGATCAGAGATGGACAGAGGAGGATCAGAGATGGACAGAGGTGGATCAGAGATGGACAGAGGTGGGTCAGAGATGGACAGAGGAGGATCAGAGATGGACAGAGGAGGATCAGAGATGGACAGAGGATCAGAGATGGACAGAGGTGGATCAGAGATGGACAGAGGTGGGTCAGAGATGGACAGAGGAGGATCAGAGATGGACAGAGGAGGATCAGAGATGGACAGAGGATCAGAGATGGACAGAGGTGGGTCAGAGATGGACAGAGGAGGATCAGAGATGGACAGAAGAGGATCAGAGATGGACAGAGGAGGATCAGGGATGGACAGAGGAGGATCAGGGATGGACAGAAGAGGATCAGAGATGGACAGAGGAGGATCGGAGATGAACAGAGGAGGATCAGAGATGGACAGAGGAGGATCGGAGATGGACAGAGGAGGATCGGAGATGGACAGAAGAAGATCGAAGATGGACAGAGGAGGATCAGAGATGGACAGAGGAGGATCAGGGATGGACAGAGGAGGATCAGAGATGGACAGAGGATCAGGGATGGACAGAGGAGGATCAGAGATGGACAGAGGAGGATCAGAGATGGACAGAGGAGGATCAGAGATGGACAAAGGAGGATCAGAGATGGACAGAGGAGGATCAGAGATGGACAAAGGAGGATCAGAGATGGACAGAGGAGGATCAGAGATGGACAGAGGAGGATCAGAGATGGACAGAGGTGGATCAGAGATGGACAGAGGTGGGTCAGAGATGGACAGAGGAGGATCAGAGATGGACAGAGGAGGATCAGAGATGGACAGAGGTGGATCAGAGATGGACAGAGGTGGGTCAGAGATGGACAGAGGAGGATCAGAGATGGACAGAGGAGGATCAGAGATGGACAGAGGATCAGAGATGGACAGAGGTGGGTCAGAGATGGACAGAGGAGGATCAGAGATGGACAGAAGAGGATCAGAGATGGACAGAGGAGGATCAGGGATGGACAGAGGAGGATCAGGGATGGACAGAAGAGGATCAGAGATGGACAGAGGAGGATCGGAGATGAACAGAGGAGGATCAGAGATGGACAGAGGAGGATCGGAGATGGACAGAGGAGGATCGGAGATGGACAGAAGAGGATCGAAGATGGACAGAGGAGGATCAGAGATGGACAGAGGAGGATCAGGGATGGACAGAGGAGGATCAGAGATGGACAGAGGAGGATCAGAGATGGACAGAGGAGGATCAGAGATGGACAGAGGAGGATCGGAGATGGACAGAGGAGGATCGGAGATGGACAGAGGAGGATCGGAGATGGACAGAGGTGGATCAGAGATGGACGACAGAGGAGGATCAGAGATGGACAGAAGAGGATCGGAGATGGACAGAGGAGGATCAGAGATGGACAGAGGAGGATCAGAGATTGACAGAGGAGGATCAGAGATGGACAGAGGTGGATCAGAGATGGACAGAGGTTTAGAGATGGACAGAGGAGGATCAGCGATGGACAGAGGTGGATCAGAGATGGACAAAGGAGGATCAGAGATGGACAGAGGAGGATCGGAGATGGACAGAGGTGGATCAGAGATGGACAAAGGAGGATCAGAGATGGACAGAGGAGGATCAGAGATGGACAGAAGAGGATCGGAGATGGACAGAAGAGGATCGGAGATGGACAGAGGAGGATCAGAGATGGACAGAGGAGGATCAGAGATGGACAGAGGTGGATCAGAGATGGACAGAGGTTTAGAGATGGACAGAGGAGGATCAGCGATGGACAGAGGAGGATCAGAGATGGACAGAGGAGGATCAGAGATGGACAGAGGAGGATCAGAGATGGACAGAGGAGGATCAGAGATGGACAGAGGAGGATCAGAGATGGACAGAGGTGGATCAGAGATGGACAGAGGAGGATCAGAGATGGACAGAGGAGGATCAGAGATGGACAGAGGAGGATCAGAGATGGACAGAGGTGGGTCAGAGATGGACAGAGGAGGATCAGAGATGGACAAAGGAGGATCAGGGATGGACAGAGGAGGATCAGAGATGGACAGAGGTGGATCAGAGATGGACAGAGGAGGATCAGAGATGGACAGAAGAGGATCAGAGATGGACAGAGGAGGATCAGAGATGGACAGAGGAGGATCAGAGATGGACAGAGGAGGATCAGGGATGGACAGAGGAGGATCAGAGATGGACAGAAGAGGATCGGAGATGGACAGAGGAGGATCAGAGATGGACAGAGGAGGATCAGAGATTGACAGAGGAGGATCAGAGATGGACAGAGGTGGATCAGAGATGGACAGAGGTTTAGAGATGGACAGAGGAGGATCAGCGATGGACAGAGGTGGATCAGAGATGGACAAAGGAGGATCAGAGATGGACAGAGGAGGATCGGAGATGGACAGAGGTGGATCAGAGATGGACAAAGGAGGATCAGAGATGGACAGAGGAGGATCAGAGATGGACAGAAGAGGATCGGAGATGGACAGAAGAGGATCGGAGATGGACAGAGGAGGATCAGAGATGGACAGAGGAGGATCAGAGATGGACAGAGGTGGATCAGAGATGGACAGAGGTTTAGAGATGGACAGAGGAGGATCAGCGATGGACAGAGGAGGATCGGAGATGGACAGAGGAGGATCAGAGATGGACAGAGGAGGATCAGAGATGGACAGAGGTGGATCAGAGATGGACAGAGGTTTAGAGATGGACAGAGGAGGATCAGCGATGGACAGAGGAGGATCAGAGATGGACAGAGGAGGATCAGAGATGGACAGAGGAGGATCAGAGATGGACAGAGGAGGATCAGAGATGGACAGAGGAGGATCAGAGATGGACAGAGGTGGATCAGAGATGGACAGAGGAGGATCAGAGATGGACAGAGGAGGATCAGAGATGGACAGAGGAGGATCAGAGATGGACAAAGGAGGATCAGAGATGGACAGAGGAGGATCAGAGATGGACAGAAGAGGATCAGAGATGGACAGAAGAGGATCAGAGATGGACAGAGGTGGATCAGAGATGGACAGAGGAGGATCAGAGATGGACAGAGGAGGATCAGAGATGGACAGAGGAGGATCAGAGATGGACAGAGGAGGATCAGAGATGGACAAAGGAGGATCAGAGATGGACAGAGGAGGATCAGAGATGGACAGAAGAGGATCAGAGATGGACAGAAGAGGATCAGAGATGGACAGAGGTGGATCAGAGATGGACAGAGGAGGATCAGAGATGGACAGAGGTGGGTCAGAGATGGACAGAGGAGGATCAGAGATGGACAGAGGAGGATCAGAGATGGACAGAGGAGGATCAGAGATGGACAGAGGAGGATCAGAGATGGACAGAGGAGGATCGGAGATGGACAGAGGAGGATCAGAGATGGACAAAGGAGGATCAGAGATGGACAGAGGAGGATCAGAGATGGACAGAGGAGGACAGAGGAGGATCGGAGATGGACAGAGGAGGATCGGAGATGGACAGAGGAGGATCAGAGATGGACAGAGGAGGATCGGAGATGGACAGAGGAGGATCGGAGATGGACAGAGGAGGATCAGAGATGGACAGAGGAGGATCAGGGATGGACAGAGGAGGATCAGAGATGGACAGAGGAGGATCAGAGATGGACAGAGGAGGATCAGAGATGGACAGAGGAGGATCAGAGATGGACAGAGGAGGATCAGAGATGGACAGAAGAGGATCAGAGATGGACAAAGGAGGATCAGGGATGGACAGAGGAGGATCAGAGATGGACAGAGGAGGATCAGAGATGGACAGAGGAGGATCAGAGATGGACAGAGGTTTAGAGATGGACAGAGGAGGATCAGAGATGGACAGAGGAGGATCAGAGATGGACAGAAGAGGATCAGAGATGGACAGAGGAGGATCAGAGATGGACAGAGGAGGATCAGAGATGGACAGAGGAGGATCAGAGATGGACAGAGGAGGATCAGAGATGGACAGAGGAGGATCAGAGATGGACAGAGGATCAGGGATGGACAGAGGAGGATCAGAGATGGACAGAGGAGGATCAGAGATGGACAGAGGAGGATCAGAGATGGACAGAGGAGGATCAGGGATGGACAGAGGAGGATCAGGGATGGACAGAGGAGGATCAGAGATGGACAGAGGAGGATCAGAGATGGACAGAGGAGGATCAGGGATGGACAGAGGAGGATCAGAGATGGACAGAGGAGGATCAGAGATGGACAGAGGAGGATCAGAGATGGACAGAGGAGGATCAGAGATGGACAGAGGTTTAGAGATGGACAGAGGAGGATCAGAGATGGACAGAGGAGGATCAGAGATGGACAGAAGAGGATCAGAGATGGACAGAAGAGGATCAGAGATGGACAGAGGTGGGTCAGAGATGGACAGAGGAGGATCGGAGATGGACAGAGGAGGATCGGAGATGGACAGAGGAGGATCGGAGATGGACAGAGGAGGATCGGAGATGGACAGAGGAGGATCGGAGATGGACAGAAGAGGATCGAAGATGGACAGAGGAGGATCAGAGATGGACAGAGGAGGATCGGAGATGGACAGAGGAGGATCGGAGATGGACAGAGGAGGATCGGAGATGGACAGAGGAGGATCGGAGATGGACAGAGGAGGATCAGAGATGGACAGAGGAGGATCAGAGATGGACAGAGGAGGATCAGGGATGGACAGAGGAGGATCAGAGATGGACAGAGGAGGATCAGAGATGGACAGAGGAGGATCAGAGATGGACAGAGGAGGATCAGAGATGGACAGAGGAGGATCAGAGATGGACAGAAGAGGATCAGAGATGGACAGAAGAGGATCAGAGATGGACAGAGGAGGATCGGAGATGGACAGAGGAGGATCGGAGATGGACAGAGGAGGATCGGAGATGGACAGAGGAGGATCGGAGATGGACAGAGGAGGATCGGAGATGGACAGAGGAGGATCAGAGATGGACAAAGGAGGATCAGAGATGGACAGAGGAGGATCAGAGATGGACAGAAGAGGATCAGAGATGGACAGAAGAGGATCAGAGATGGACAGAAGAGGATCAGAGATGGACAGAGGTGGATCAGAGATGGACAGAGGTTTAGAGATGGACAGAGGAGGATCAGAGATGGACAGAGGTGGGTCAGAGATGGACAGAGGAGGATCAGAGATGGACAGAGGAGGATCAGAGATGGACAGAGGAGGATCAGAGATGGACAGAGGAGGATCAGAGATGGACAAAGGAGGATCAGAGATGGACAGAGGAGGATCAGAGATGGACAGAGGAGGATCAGAGATGGACAGAGGAGGATCAGGGATGGACAGAGGAGGATCAGAGATGGACAAAGGAGGATCAGAGATGGACAGAGGAGGATCAGAGATGGACAGAGGTGGATCAGAGATGGACAGAGGAGGATCAGAGATGGACAGAGGAGGATCAGAGATGGACAGAGGATGATCAGAGATGGACAGAGGTGGATCAGAGATGGACAGAGGAGGATCAGAGATGGACAGAGGAGGATCAGAGATGGACAGAGGAGGATCAGAGATGGACAGAGGAGGATCAGAGATGGACAGAGGTGGGTCAGAGATGGACAGAGGAGGATCAGAGATGGACAGAGGAGGATCAGAGATGGACAAAGGAGGATCAGAGATGGACAGAGGAGGATCAGGGATGGACAGAGGTGGGTCAGAGATGGACAGAGGAGGATCAGAGATGGACAGAGGAGGATCAGAGATGGACAGAGGATCAGGGATGGACAGAGGAGGATCAGAGATGGACAGAGGAGGATCAGAGATGGACAGAGGAGGATCAGAGATGGACAAAGGAGGATCAGAGATGGACAGAGGAGGATCAGAGATGGACAGAGGAGGATCAGAGATGGACAGAGGTGGATCAGAGATGGACAGAGGTGGGTCAGAGATGGACAGAGGAGGATCGGAGATGGACAGAGGAGGATCAGAGATGGACAAAGGAGGATCAGAGATGGACAGAGGAGGATCAGAGATGGACAGAAGAGGATCAGAGATGGACAGAAGAGGATCAGAGATGGACAGAGGTGGATCAGAGATGGACAGAGGTTTAGAGATGGACAGAGGAGGATCAGAGATGGACAGAGGTGGGTCAGAGATGGACAGAGGAGGATCAGAGATGGACAGAGGAGGATCAGAGATGGACAGAGGAGGATCAGAGATGGACAAAGGAGGATCAGAGATGGACAGAGGAGGATCAGAGATGGACAGAGGAGGATCAGAGATGGACAGAGGAGGATCAGGGATGGACAGAGGAGGATCAGAGATGGACAAAGGAGGATCAGAGATGGACAGAGGAGGATCAGAGATGGACAGAGGTGGATCAGAGATGGACAGAGGAGGATCAGGGATGGACAGAGGAGGATCAGAGATGGACAGAGGAGGATCAGAGATGGACAGAGGTGGATCAGAGATGGACAGAGGAGGATCAGAGATGGACAGAGGAGGATCAGAGATGGACAGAGGATGATCAGAGATGGACAGAGGTGGATCAGAGATGGACAGAGGAGGATCAGAGATGGACAGAGGAGGATCAGAGATGGACAGAGGAGGATCAGAGATTTACAGAGGAGGATCAGAGATGGACAGAGGAGGATCAGAGATTGACAGAGGAGGATCAGAGATGGACAGAGGTGGGTCAGAGATGGACAGAGGAGGATCAGAGATGGACAGAGGAGGATCAGAGATGGACAAAGGAGGATCAGAGATGGACAGAGGAGGATCAGGGATGGACAGAGGTGGGTCAGAGATGGACAGAGGAGGATCAGAGATGGACAGAAGAGGATCAGAGATGGACAGAGGAGGATCAGAGATGGACAGAAGAGGATCAGAGATGGACAGAGGAGGATCGGAGATGAACAGAGGAGGATCAGAGATGGACAGAGGAGGATCGGAGATGGACAGAGGAGGATCGGAGATGGACAGAAGAAGATCGAAGATGGACAGAGGAGGATCAGAGATGGACAGAGGAGGATCAGGGATGGACAGAGGAGGATCAGAGATGGACAGAGGATCAGGGATGGACAGAGGAGGATCAGAGATGGACAGAGGAGGATCAGAGATGGACAGAGGAGGATCAGAGATGGACAAAGGAGGATCAGAGATGGACAGAGGAGGATCAGAGATGGACAAAGGAGGATCAGAGATGGACAGAGGAGGATCAGAGATGGACAGAGGAGGATCAGAGATGGACAGAGGTGGATCAGAGATGGACAGAGGTGGGTCAGAGATGGACAGAGGAGGATCAGAGATGGACAGAGGAGGATCAGAGATGGACAGAGGATCAGAGATGGACAGAGGTGGATCAGAGATGGACAGAGGTGGGTCAGAGATGGACAGAGGAGGATCAGAGATGGACAGAGGAGGATCAGAGATGGACAGAGGATCAGAGATGGACAGAGGTGGGTCAGAGATGGACAGAGGAGGATCAGAGATGGACAGAAGAGGATCAGAGATGGACAGAGGAGGATCAGGGATGGACAGAGGAGGATCAGGGATGGACAGAAGAGGATCAGAGATGGACAGAGGAGGATCGGAGATGAACAGAGGAGGATCAGAGATGGACAGAGGAGGATCGGAGATGGACAGAGGAGGATCGGAGATGGACAGAAGAAGATCGAAGATGGACAGAGGAGGATCAGAGATGGACAGAGGAGGATCAGGGATGGACAGAGGAGGATCAGGGATGGACAGAGGAGGATCAGAGATGGACAGAGGAGGATCAGAGATGGACAAAGGAGGATCAGAGATGGACAGAGGAGGATCAGAGATGGACAGAGGAGGATCAGAGATGGACAGAGGAGGATCAGAGATGGACAAAGGAGGATCAGAGATGGACAGAGGAGGATCAGAGATGGACAAAGGAGGATCAGAGATGGACAGAGGAGGATCAGAGATGGACAGAGGAGGATCAGAGATGGACAGAGGTGGATCAGAGATGGACAGAGGATCAGGGATGGACAGAGGAGGATCAGAGATGGACAGAGGAGGATCAGAGATGGACAGAGGAGGATCAGAGATGGACAAAGGAGGATCAGAGATGGACAGAGGAGGATCAGAGATGGACAAAGGAGGATCAGAGATGGACAGAGGAGGATCAGAGATGGACAGAGGAGGATCAGAGATGGACAGAGGTGGATCAGAGATGGACAGAGGTGGGTCAGAGATGGACAGAGGAGGATCAGAGATGGACAGAGGAGGATCAGAGATGGACAGAGGATCAGAGATGGACAGAGGTGGATCAGAGATGGACAGAGGTGGGTCAGAGATGGACAGAGGAGGATCAGAGATGGACAGAGGAGGATCAGAGATGGACAGAGGATCAGAGATGGACAGAGGTGGGTCAGAGATGGACAGAGGAGGATCAGAGATGGACAGAAGAGGATCAGAGATGGACAGAGGAGGATCAGGGATGGACAGAGGAGGATCAGGGATGGACAGAAGAGGATCAGAGATGGACAGAGGAGGATCGGAGATGAACAGAGGAGGATCAGAGATGGACAGAGGAGGATCGGAGATGGACAGAGGAGGATCGGAGATGGACAGAAGAGGATCGAAGATGGACAGAGGAGGATCAGAGATGGACAGAGGAGGATCAGGGATGGACAGAGGAGGATCAGAGATGGACAGAGGAGGATCAGAGATGGACAGAGGAGGATCAGAGATGGACAGAGGAGGATCGGAGATGGACAGAGGAGGATCGGAGATGGACAGAGGAGGATCGGAGATGGACAGAGGTGGATCAGAGATGGACGACAGAGGAGGATCAGAGATGGACAGAAGAGGATCGGAGATGGACAGAGGAGGATCAGAGATGGACAGAGGAGGATCAGAGATTGACAGAGGAGGATCAGAGATGGACAGAGGTGGATCAGAGATGGACAGAGGTTTAGAGATGGACAGAGGAGGATCAGCGATGGACAGAGGTGGATCAGAGATGGACAAAGGAGGATCAGAGATGGACAGAGGAGGATCGGAGATGGACAGAGGTGGATCAGAGATGGACAAAGGAGGATCAGAGATGGACAGAGGAGGATCAGAGATGGACAGAAGAGGATCGGAGATGGACAGAAGAGGATCGGAGATGGACAGAGGAGGATCAGAGATGGACAGAGGAGGATCAGAGATGGACAGAGGTGGATCAGAGATGGACAGAGGTTTAGAGATGGACAGAGGAGGATCAGCGATGGACAGAGGAGGATCAGAGATGGACAGAGGAGGATCAGAGATGGACAGAGGAGGATCAGAGATGGACAGAGGAGGATCAGAGATGGACAGAGGAGGATCAGAGATGGACAGAGGTGGATCAGAGATGGACAGAGGAGGATCAGAGATGGACAGAGGAGGATCAGAGATGGACAGAGGAGGATCAGAGATGGACAGAGGTGGGTCAGAGATGGACAGAGGAGGATCAGAGATGGACAAAGGAGGATCAGGGATGGACAGAGGAGGATCAGAGATGGACAGAGGTGGATCAGAGATGGACAGAGGAGGATCAGAGATGGACAGAAGAGGATCAGAGATGGACAGAGGAGGATCAGAGATGGACAGAGGAGGATCAGAGATGGACAGAGGAGGATCAGGGATGGACAGAGGAGGATCAGAGATGGACAGAAGAGGATCGGAGATGGACAGAGGAGGATCAGAGATGGACAGAGGAGGATCAGAGATTGACAGAGGAGGATCAGAGATGGACAGAGGTGGATCAGAGATGGACAGAGGTTTAGAGATGGACAGAGGAGGATCAGCGATGGACAGAGGTGGATCAGAGATGGACAAAGGAGGATCAGAGATGGACAGAGGAGGATCGGAGATGGACAGAGGTGGATCAGAGATGGACAAAGGAGGATCAGAGATGGACAGAGGAGGATCAGAGATGGACAGAAGAGGATCGGAGATGGACAGAAGAGGATCGGAGATGGACAGAGGAGGATCAGAGATGGACAGAGGAGGATCAGAGATGGACAGAGGTGGATCAGAGATGGACAGAGGTTTAGAGATGGACAGAGGAGGATCAGCGATGGACAGAGGAGGATCGGAGATGGACAGAGGAGGATCAGAGATGGACAGAGGAGGATCAGAGATGGACAGAGGTGGATCAGAGATGGACAGAGGTTTAGAGATGGACAGAGGAGGATCAGCGATGGACAGAGGAGGATCAGAGATGGACAGAGGAGGATCAGAGATGGACAGAGGAGGATCAGAGATGGACAGAGGAGGATCAGAGATGGACAGAGGAGGATCAGAGATGGACAGAGGTGGATCAGAGATGGACAGAGGAGGATCAGAGATGGACAGAGGAGGATCAGAGATGGACAGAGGAGGATCAGAGATGGACAGAGGAGGATCAGAGATGGACAAAGGAGGATCAGAGATGGACAGAGGAGGATCGGAGATGGACAGAGGATGATCAGAGATGGACAGAGGAGGATCAGAGATGGACAGAGGAGGATCAGAGATGGACAGAGGAGGATCAGGGATGGACAGAGGAGGATCGGAGATGGACAGAGGAGGATCAGAGATGGACAGAGGAGGATCAGAGATGGACAGAGGAGGATCAGAGATGGACAGAGGAGGATCAGAGATGGACAGAGGTGGATCAGAGATGGACAGAGGAGGATCAGAGATGGACAGAGGTGGATCAGAGATGGACAGAGGAGGATCAGAGATGGACAGAGGAGGATCAGAGATGGACAGAGGAGGATCAGAGATGGACAGAGGAGGATCAGAGATGGACAGAGGAGGATCAGGGATGGACAGAGGTTTAGAGATGGACAGAGGAGGATCAGAGATGGACAGAGGAGGATCAGAGATGGACAGAGGAGGATCAGATATGGACAGAGGAGGATCAGAGATGGACAAAGGAGGATCAGAGATGGACAGAGGAGGATCAGAGATGGACAGAGGAGGATCAGGGATGGACAGAGGAGGATCAGAGATGGACAGAGGAGGATCAGAGATGGACAGAGGAGGATCAGAGATGGACAGAGGTGGGTCAGAGATGGACAGAGGAGGATCAGAGATGGACAGAGGAGGATCAGAGATGGACAAAGGAGGATCAGAGATGGACAGAGGAGGATCAGGGATGGACAGAGGAGGATCAGGGATGGACAGAGGAGGATCAGAGATGGACAGAGGAGGATCAGAGATGGACAGAGGAGGATCAGAGATGGACAGAAGAGGATCAGAGATGGACAGAGGAGGATCAGGGATGGACAGAGGAGGATCAGGGATGGACAGAAGAGGATCAGAGATGGACAGAGGAGGATCGGAGATGAACAGAGGAGGATCGGAGATGGACAGAGGAGGATCGGAGATGGACAGAGGAGGATCAGAGATGGACAGAGGAGGATCGGAGATGGACAGAGGAGGATCGGAGATGGACAGAGGAGGATCAGAGATGGACAGAGGAGGATCAGAGATGGACAGAGGAGGATCAGAGATGGACAGAGGAGGATCAGAGATGGACAGAGGAGGATCAGAGATGGACAGAGGTTTAGAGATGGACAGAGGAGGATCAGAGATGGACAGAGGAGGATCAGAGATGGACAGAAGAGGATCAGAGATGGACAGAGGAGGATCAGAGATGGACAGAGGAGGATCAGAGATGGACAGAGGAGGATCAGAGATGGACAGAGGAGGATCAGAGATGGACAGAGGATCAGGGATGGACAGAGGAGGATCAGAGATGGACAGAGGAGGATCAGAGATGGACAGAGGAGGATCAGAGATGGACAGAGGAGGATCAGGGATGGACAGAGGAGGATCAGGGAT
This sequence comes from Lithobates septentrionalis, assembly GCA_037952835.1. Taxonomy (NCBI): domain Eukaryota; kingdom Metazoa; phylum Chordata; class Amphibia; order Anura; family Ranidae; genus Lithobates; species Lithobates septentrionalis. Next base: position 138,159 of record JBBDGP010004058.1, on the reverse strand, counting down.
GGACAGAGGAGGATCAGAGATGGACAGAGGAGGATCAGAGATGGACAGAGGAGGATCAGGGATGGACAGAGGAGGATCAGAGATGGACAGAGGAGGATCAGAGATGGACAGAGGAGGATCAGAGATGGACAGAGGAGGATCAGAGATGGACAGAGGTTTAGAGATGGACAGAGGAGGATCAGAGATGGACAGAGGAGGATCAGAGATGGACAGAAGAGGATCAGAGATGGACAGAAGAGGATCAGAGATGGACAGAGGTGGGTCAGAGATGGACAGAGGAGGATCGGAGATGGACAGAGGAGGATCGGAGATGGACAGAGGAGGATCGGAGATGGACAGAGGAGGATCGGAGATGGACAGAGGAGGATCGGAGATGGACAGAAGAGGATCGAAGATGGACAGAGGAGGATCAGAGATGGACAGAGGAGGATCGGAGATGGACAGAGGAGGATCGGAGATGGACAGAGGAGGATCGGAGATGGACAGAGGAGGATCGGAGATGGACAGAGGAGGATCAGAGATGGACAGAGGAGGATCAGAGATGGACAGAGGAGGATCAGGGATGGACAGAGGAGGATCAGAGATGGACAGAGGAGGATCAGAGATGGACAGAGGAGGATCAGAGATGGACAGAGGAGGATCAGAGATGGACAGAGGAGGATCAGAGATGGACAGAAGAGGATCAGAGATGGACAGAAGAGGATCAGAGATGGACAGAGGAGGATCGGAGATGGACAGAGGAGGATCGGAGATGGACAGAGGAGGATCGGAGATGGACAGAGGAGGATCAGAGATGGACAAAGGAGGATCAGAGATGGACAGAGGAGGATCAGAGATGGACAGAAGAGGATCAGAGATGGACAGAAGAGGATCAGAGATGGACAGAGGTGGATCAGAGATGGACAGAGGTTTAGAGATGGACAGAGGAGGATCAGAGATGGACAGAGGTGGGTCAGAGATGGACAGAGGAGGATCAGAGATGGACAGAGGAGGATTAGAGATGGACAGAGGAGGATCAGAGATGGACAGAGGAGGATCAGAGATGGACAAAGGAGGATCAGAGATGGACAGAGGAGGATCAGAGATGGACAGAGGAGGATCAGAGATGGACAGAGGAGGATCAGGGATGGACAGAGGAGGATCAGAGATGGACAAAGGAGGATCAGAGATGGACAGAGGAGGATCAGAGATGGACAGAGGATGATCAGAGATGGACAGAGGTGGATCAGAGATGGACAGAGGAGGATCAGAGATGGACAGAGGAGGATCAGAGATGGACAGAGGAGGATCAGAGATGGACAGAGGAGGATCAGAGATGGACAGAGGTGGGTCAGAGATGGACAGAGGAGGATCAGAGATGGACAGAGGAGGATCAGAGATGGACAAAGGAGGATCAGAGATGGACAGAGGAGGATCAGGGATGGACAGAGGTGGGTCAGAGATGGACAGAGGAGGATCAGAGATGGACAGAGGAGGATCAGAGATGGACAGAGGATCAGGGATGGACAGAGGAGGATCAGAGATGGACAGAGGAGGATCAGAGATGGACAGAGGAGGATCAGAGATGGACAAAGGAGGATCAGAGATGGACAGAGGAGGATCAGAGATGGACAGAGGAGGATCAGAGATGGACAGAGGTGGATCAGAGATGGACAGAGGTGGGTCAGAGATGGACAGAGGAGGATCGGAGATGGACAGAGGAGGATCAGAGATGGACAAAGGAGGATCAGAGATGGACAGAGGAGGATCAGAGATGGACAGAAGAGGATCAGAGATGGACAGAAGAGGATCAGAGATGGACAGAGGTGGATCAGAGATGGACAGAGGTTTAGAGATGGACAGAGGAGGATCAGAGATGGACAGAGGTGGGTCAGAGATGGACAGAGGAGGATCAGAGATGGACAGAGGAGGATCAGAGATGGACAGAGGAGGATCAGAGATGGACAAAGGAGGATCAGAGATGGACAGAGGAGGATCAGAGATGGACAGAGGAGGATCAGAGATGGACAGAGGAGGATCAGGGATGGACAGAGGAGGATCAGAGATGGACAAAGGAGGATCAGAGATGGACAGAGGAGGATCAGAGATGGACAGAGGTGGATCAGAGATGGACAGAGGAGGATCAGGGATGGACAGAGGAGGATCAGAGATGGACAGAGGAGGATCAGAGATGGACAGAGGTGGATCAGAGATGGACAGAGGAGGATCAGAGATGGACAGAGGAGGATCAGAGATGGACAGAGGATGATCAGAGATGGACAGAGGTGGATCAGAGATGGACAGAGGAGGATCAGAGATGGACAGAGGAGGATCAGAGATGGACAGAGGAGGATCAGAGATGGACAGAGGAGGATCAGAGATGGACAGAGGAGGATCAGAGATTGACAGAGGAGGATCAGAGATGGACAGAGGTGGGTCAGAGATGGACAGAGGAGGATCAGAGATGGACAGAGGAGGATCAGAGATGGACAAAGGAGGATCAGAGATGGACAGAGGAGGATCAGGGATGGACAGAGGTGGGTCAGAGATGGACAGAGGAGGATCAGAGATGGACAGAGGAGGATCAGAGATGGACAGAGGAGGATCAGAGATGGACAAAGGAGGATCAGAGATGGACAGAGGAGGATCAGAGATGGACAAAGGAGGATCAGAGATGGACAGAGGAGGATCAGAGATGGACAGAGGAGGATCAGAGATGGACAGAGGTGGATCAGAGATGGACAGAGGTGGGTCAGAGATGGACAGAGGAGGATCAGAGATGGACAGAGGAGGATCAGAGATGGACAGAGGATCAGAGATGGACAGAGGTGGGTCAGAGATGGACAGAGGAGGATCAGAGATGGACAGAAGAGGATCAGAGATGGACAGAGGAGGATCAGAGATGGACAGAAGAGGATCAGAGATGGACAGAGGAGGATCGGAGATGAACAGAGGAGGATCAGAGATGGACAGAGGAGGATCGGAGATGGACAGAGGAGGATCGGAGATGGACAGAAGAAGATCGAAGATGGACAGAGGAGGATCAGAGATGGACAGAGGAGGATCAGGGATGGACAGAGGAGGATCAGAGATGGACAGAGGATCAGGGATGGACAGAGGAGGATCAGAGATGGACAGAGGAGGATCAGAGATGGACAGAGGAGGATCAGAGATGGACAAAGGAGGATCAGAGATGGACAGAGGAGGATCAGAGATGGACAAAGGAGGATCAGAGATGGACAGAGGAGGATCAGAGATGGACAGAGGAGGATCAGAGATGGACAGAGGTGGATCAGAGATGGACAGAGGTGGGTCAGAGATGGACAGAGGAGGATCAGAGATGGACAGAGGAGGATCAGAGATGGACAGAGGATCAGAGATGGACAGAGGTGGATCAGAGATGGACAGAGGTGGGTCAGAGATGGACAGAGGAGGATCAGAGATGGACAGAGGAGGATCAGAGATGGACAGAGGATCAGAGATGGACAGAGGTGGGTCAGAGATGGACAGAGGAGGATCAGAGATGGACAGAAGAGGATCAGAGATGGACAGAGGAGGATCAGGGATGGACAGAGGAGGATCAGGGATGGACAGAAGAGGATCAGAGATGGACAGAGGAGGATCGGAGATGAACAGAGGAGGATCAGAGATGGACAGAGGAGGATCGGAGATGGACAGAGGAGGATCGGAGATGGACAGAAGAAGATCGAAGATGGACAGAGGAGGATCAGAGATGGACAGAGGAGGATCAGGGATGGACAGAGGAGGATCAGAGATGGACAGAGGATCAGGGATGGACAGAGGAGGATCAGAGATGGACAGAGGAGGATCAGAGATGGACAGAGGAGGATCAGAGATGGACAAAGGAGGATCAGAGATGGACAGAGGAGGATCAGAGATGGACAAAGGAGGATCAGAGATGGACAGAGGAGGATCAGAGATGGACAGAGGAGGATCAGAGATGGACAGAGGTGGATCAGAGATGGACAGAGGTGGGTCAGAGATGGACAGAGGAGGATCAGAGATGGACAGAGGAGGATCAGAGATGGACAGAGGATCAGAGATGGACAGAGGTGGATCAGAGATGGACAGAGGTGGGTCAGAGATGGACAGAGGAGGATCAGAGATGGACAGAGGATCAGAGATGGACAGAGGTGGGTCAGAGATGGACAGAGGAGGATCAGAGATGGACAGAAGAGGATCAGAGATGGACAGAGGAGGATCAGGGATGGACAGAGGAGGATCAGGGATGGACAGAAGAGGATCAGAGATGGACAGAGGAGGATCGGAGATGAACAGAGGAGGATCAGAGATGGACAGAGGAGGATCGGAGATGGACAGAGGAGGATCGGAGATGGACAGAAGAGGATCGAAGATGGACAGAGGAGGATCAGAGATGGACAGAGGAGGATCAGGGATGGACAGAGGAGGATCAGAGATGGACAGAGGAGGATCAGAGATGGACAGAGGAGGATCGGAGATGGACAGAGGAGGATCGGAGATGGACAGAGGAGGATCGGAGATGGACAGAGGAGGATCGGAGATGGACAGAGGTGGATCAGAGATGGACGACAGAGGAGGATCAGAGATGGACAGAAGAGGATCGGAGATGGACAGAGGAGGATCAGAGATGGACAGAGGAGGATCAGAGATTGACAGAGGAGGATCAGAGATGGACAGAGGTGGATCAGAGATGGACAGAGGTTTAGAGATGGACAGAGGAGGATCAGCGATGGACAGAGGTGGATCAGAGATGGACAAAGGAGGATCAGAGATGGACAGAGGAGGATCGGAGATGGACAGAGGTGGATCAGAGATGGACAAAGGAGGATCAGAGATGGACAGAGGAGGATCAGAGATGGACAGAAGAGGATCGGAGATGGACAGAAGAGGATCGGAGATGGACAGAGGAGGATCAGAGATGGACAGAGGAGGATCAGAGATGGACAGAGGTTTAGAGATGGACAGAGGAGGATCAGCGATGGACAGAGGAGGATCAGAGATGGACAGAGGAGGATCAGAGATGGACAGAGGAGGATCAGAGATGGACAGAGGAGGATCAGAGATGGACAAAGGAGGATCAGGGATGGACAGAGGAGGATCAGAGATGGACAGAGGTGGATCAGAGATGGACAGAGGAGGATCAGAGATGGACAGAAGAGGATCAGAGATGGACAGAGGAGGATCAGAGATGGACAGAAGAGGATCGGAGATGGACAGAGGAGGATCAGAGATGGACAGAGGAGGATCAGAGATTGACAGAGGAGGATCAGAGATGGACAGAGGAGGATCAGGGATGGACAGAGGAGGATCAGAGATGGACAGAAGAGGATCGGAGATGGACAGAGGAGGATCAGAGATGGACAGAGGAGGATCAGAGATTGACAGAGGAGGATCAGAGATGGACAGAGGTGGATCAGAGATGGACAGAGGTTTAGAGATGGACAGAGGAGGATCAGCGATGGACAGAGGTGGATCAGAGATGGACAAAGGAGGATCAGAGATGGACAGAGGAGGATCGGAGATGGACAGAGGTGGATCAGAGATGGACAGAGGAGGATCAGAGATGGACAGAGGAGGATCAGAGATGGACAGAGGTGGATCAGAGATGGACAGAGGTTTAGAGATGGACAGAGGAGGATCAGCGATGGACAGAGGAGGATCAGAGATGGACAGAGGAGGATCAGAGATGGACAGAGGAGGATCAGAGATGGACAGAGGAGGATCAGAGATGGACAGAGGAGGATCAGAGATGGACAGAGGTGGATCAGAGATGGACAGAGGAGGATCAGAGATGGACAGAGGAGGATCAGAGATGGACAGAGGAGGATCAGAGATGGACAAAGGAGGATCAGAGATGGACAGAGGAGGATCGGAGATGGACAGAGGAGGATCAGAGATGGACAGAGGAGGATCAGAGATGGACAGAGGAGGATCAGAGATGGACAGAGGAGGATCAGAGATGGACAGAGGTGGATCAGAGATGGACAGAGGAGGATCAGAGATGGACAGAGGAGGATCAGAGATGGACAGAGGAGGATCAGAGATGGACAGAGGTGGGTCAGAGATGGACAGAGGAGGATCAGAGATGGACAAAGGAGGATCAGGGATGGACAGAGGAGGATCAGAGATGGACAGAGGTGGATCAGAGATGGACAGAGGAGGATCAGAGATGGACAGAAGAGGATCAGAGATGGACAGAGGAGGATCAGAGATGGACAGAGGAGGATCAGAGATGGACAGAGGAGGATCAGGGATGGACAGAGGAGGATCAGAGATGGACAGAAGAGGATCGGAGATGGACAGAGGAGGATCAGAGATGGACAGAGGAGGATCAGAGATTGACAGAGGAGGATCAGAGATGGACAGAGGTGGATCAGAGATGGACAGAGGTTTAGAGATGGACAGAGGAGGATCAGCGATGGACAGAGGTGGATCAGAGATGGACAGAGGAGGATCAGAGATGGACAAAGGAGGATCAGGGATGGACAGAGGAGGATCAGAGATGGACAGAGGAGGATCAGAGATGGACAGAGGAGGATCAGAGATGGACAGAGGAGGATCGGAGATGGACAGAGGTGGATCAGAGATGGACAAAGGAGGATCAGAGATGGACAGAGGAGGATCAGAGATGGACAGAAGAGGATCGGAGATGGACAGAAGAGGATCGGAGATGGACAGAGGAGGATCAGAGATGGACAGAGGAGGATCAGAGATGGACAGAGGTTTAGAGATGGACAGAGGAGGATCAGCGATGGACAGAGGAGGATCAGAGATGGACAGAGGAGGATCAGAGATGGACAGAGGAGGATCAGAGATGGACAGAGGAGGATCAGAGATGGACAGAGGAGGATCAGAGATGGACAGAGGTGGATCAGAGATGGACAGAGGAGGATCAGAGATGGACAGAGGAGGATCAGAGATGGACAGAGGAGGATCAGAGATGGACAGAGGAGGATCAGAGATGGACAGAGGTGGGTCAGAGATGGACAGAGGAGGATCAGAGATGGACAAAGGAGGATCAGGGATGGACAGAGGAGGATCAGAGATGGACAGAGGAGGATCAGAGATGGACAGAGGAGGATCAGAGATGGACAGAGGTGGGTCAGAGATGGACAGAGGAGGATCAGAGATGGACAGAGGAGGATCAGAGATGGACAGAGGAGGATCAGAGATGGACAGAGGTTGGTCAGAGATGGACAGAGGAGGATCAGAGATGGACAAAGGAGGATCAGAGATGGACAGAGGTGGGTCAGAGATGGACAAAGGAGGATCAGGGATGGACAAAGGAGGATCAGGGATCAGGGATGGACAGAGGAGGATCAGAGATGGACAAAGGAGGATCAGGGATGGACAGAGGAGGATCAGAGATGGACAAAGGAGGATCAGGGATCAGGGATGGACAGAGGAGGATCAGGGATGGACAGAGGAGGATCAGAGATGGACAAAGGAGGATCAGGGATGGACAGAGGAGGATCAGAGATGGACAAAGGAGGATCAGAGATGGACAAAGGAGGATCAGGGATCAGGGATGGACAGAGGAGGATCAGGGATGGACAGAGGAGGATCAGAGAGTGAAGATCTCCAATCACAGTCCATGGCTGTAATAATTTGCTTCATATTCCAAATCAGATAAAATCATTGGAAATGTCATATTTAGATTTCCTGGAGCTTGGCCTGGAAGCGTTCTCCATCAGTCAGGACAATGTTGCTCAGCGATCCCATGTTGTATATAATGTCCCATCTATGGTCATATGTTGGGTTCACATTAAAGCCGTCTCTGTGTGGGGCCCAGATTTTTCCTATTATGTTCCTGTGACACTCACTGTACATTATTATCTCTCTTTTATTGAAGTTCTTTTTCCCTTTTCACACTTCTTCTCTGTGCCGAGTATATTTGGTCCTAATAAACTGGTCATCATAGACTGTGCCGGGGACAAGGTCATCCAGCACCCAGGACAAACATCCCAAACTGTGCCCCCCCCCCCCCCCCCCCCGCTTCCTATAAGGTTTGGGATTAGTAGTGATGCCACTGTCACTACTCCTATCAGCCTTGTAACAGGAGAAACTGGCACAGTGCGCCCCCCATCCCTGCAATAAACCATTGTGCCCGGGGCAGCCGCCCCTCCTGCCCACCCCACTGTCTAATACATCCCTACTCCTCCCGACCCCCCCCCCCCCCCCCCCATCAGCACCCGCGCTTTCTTTTTTCCTTGCCTTCTGCCTCATTACTGGTGAGCAGAGTGACGTGGACCCCCTAATTTTATTTGGTCCTACATCAAAATGGCCACCCAAACCTCGTGGGACATCCAATCGGATTACTGTCCTTTCCAAGATGGCCATCTGTAGCCCAAGATAGGAGACATTCCTCCTCATTGGACCCCACCAACCTGATAGGATGGTGCAATACCACCTTCAGATTGGAGGATGTACTGTAGTCTTCTCCTGCCCACACAAATGCTGCCGTTTAGATGTTTCCAGGAAAGCAGTCAAACCCCCCCCCCCCCCCACCGCCTACATTGTGGAGGCATCATGTATGAGGTTTGGAATGGCGCCCCCCTCAGGCCACCCACCAAGTGCACATGAAGATTGGCCCAACACAAGCTCACCTACCTGTAGAAAGTCCCGCCATACATCAGCATATGTGGCACATTCTGGATCTGGGTCATCTGGTGGCTGATTATCTCCGGTAGAAGATTTCTTCCTCTTGGCTCTGAGATCGGTTTCTCTTTGCCGGACTCGATCGGTGTTCTGCATTATTCATCATATTTAAGTATGTAAACAGTCGCCTCGCACTCTGCTACAAACATAGAAACCTTCCGTCTACCAGCTGCCGATTTATGGACTGTCCTCCGCCGGGACCCCCGTAAATATCTCACCATATGGAGCCCCCAGCAGACACCGATGTTCTGAGATCTCTAATATATTCCTCAGGTTCTGGATGGTAGAAAATCGGACCCAAGTTAATTGGAAAGTCAGCGTCACTCCGCTCCATCTGTTCATGTTTCTTGTTTCTCATTTTCTGCAGAAAAAGTCGCAGAAGGATTGTATTCCCACGACCCGCCGGGGGAGGGGGGGGGGGTCATTCACAAACGCTGGGGGCCGTTTACACCAACGCATTTCCTAGAAGCAGGAATAACCCCCAACTGGGTGATGACCAATCACCATTCTTGTCATAAAATATTGATTCCACTAGGTCATCCCCCAAGCTGATTTCCCTTCCACCCTATACCCACGGGGTCCTGGAACTTCTCCTCCAGGTCTGTGAGCATCTCCAGCAGCCCTGGTTTGCTATCATCGGCAGCAACGGCGGCCCATCCATTAAGGGCGCCGCCCCTTCTATCCACGCCACCCCTTATATGGTTAATAGATAGATTCAAGCATAGCATGAATCTATCCAGGGCCGCTGCGGCCACCCCCTATTCAGGCCCCTTTCAGAACCCCGGGCGCCTGAATGCCAGCGGCGGGGATGTTTCTTTGAAGCACCTGATGAAAGCCATAAGCTCTAATGGGCTGGGTGGGCTTGGAGCCCACCCAGGTGTGTTAGAAAAGCAAATGAATATTCACTGTTCTAACACTGAACCGCCTCCCCACCAACCAGCGTGGGTCTAATACCCGTTTCCTGATTGGCTGAAAGGTCAGGCGATCCTATTGGACGCCTGACCACCATGGGGCCCACACTTTGAGAACTTCAAAGTCATGAAGGATGGTGGACATCTTCTCATGAACCATTAGGGCAGTCAGGATCGGACTGAGAGTTTCTTGTAGGCTCTGGCTATAATACCTTTGGTGATGATAAAAAAGGTATGTGGCCAATTTCTATTGATGGGAAAAGAGGCCCCGGGATTGGGCAATGGAGAGCGCATGTTTAGCGTCTTTGTGGAAGGGGACATGGAAGAGGGTCGTTAGGAGGCAGAAGAATTTTGACCAGAAGCCTACCAATTGGGGGCAGGACCACCAGATCTCATCCCCGGAACTATCTATCACTATATGACGGGTTGGAGTGGGCAATGTGGGTCAGAACTTGGTACTAGCGGAGAAGGACTTTGTAGGCGGCTTCCAGGGTGACAGTGTAATGGGGGGGGCTTTGGCTATACTTGACCAGGCTTTACTCCTCAAGATCTATGGGGGCTGCACCGTCACGCTGATCTTCTAGTGACCTATGGGAGAGATGTAGACCTGCCGCTGGCGCGAGACTGCAGGAAATGGTGCGTTCTCACATTTATTTGAACCTTTTTTTGGCATCTCAGTCCTGCTGATCTCCTGCACCCTCTTTTAGCCACTTCCGGTCTACATGCACTCCCTCCATTGTCATCTGCACATCATAAGGACCGGCTTCCTGATAGTGATAATGGTGGACAATGCCATAGTCTCTACAAGGGGTGACAACACAGGAGCAGAGTTGTGAGACAGTTGTCATCCTATAACAGGAAGTGCCTGAACAAGGACATTCATGGCGGGATCACCGGGGATTGCAGGACAGCTGCAACCACAGACACTGGAATAAAGCGTTTTTAAAGCATTCAAGTCACTTCTGTGCACCTCCATTATGGTAGCCTTGTACCCCTTGGCACCAGCTGTACACAAATATGCAGCCTCTCGGTGGGCGGGCCTTGGCGCCGTGCATTCGTGTAAATACAGCTGTGCAGAGAGCGATCGACCTGCGTGCTCCCGACACAGTTACCGGCGGCTAACGGAAAGCTCCCAATCCCTATTTGCAGTCACATAATGATAAACCCCTTAAAGGGTCAGCACTAGGGATGAGCCGAACACCCCCCGGTTCGGTTCGCACCAGAACCCGCGAACGGACCGAAAGTTCGCACGAACGTTAGAACCCCATTGACGTCTATGGGACTCGAACGTTCGAAATCAAAAGTGCTCATTTTAAAGGCTAATTTGCATGGTATTGTCCTAAAAAGGGTTTGGGGACCCGGGTCCTACCCCAGGGGACATGTATCAATGCAAAAAAAACTTTTAAAAACGGCCGTTTTTTCGGGAGCAGTGATTTTAATGATGCTTAAAGTAAAAAAAAAAAAAGTGAAATATTCCTTTAAATATGGTACCTGGGGGGTGTCTATAGTATGCCTGTAAAGTGACGCGTGTTTCCCGTGTTTAGAACAGTCCCTGCACCAAATGTCATTTTTAAAGGAAAAAATCTCATTTAAAACTGCTTGCGGCTTTAATGTCATGTCGGGTCCTGGCAATATGGATGAAAATCAGTGAGACAAACGGCATGGGTACCCCCCAGTCCATTACCAGGCCCTTTGGGTCTTGTATGGATATTAAGGGGAACCCCGCACCCAAATTAAAATAAGGAAAGGTGTGGGGCCACCAGGCCCTATATACTCTGAACAGCAATATACAGGCGGTGCACACAAGACAGGGACTGTAGGTTTGTTGTTAAGTAGAATCTCTTTGTAATTTTGAAAGTTTTTAACGTGTTTAGCTCCAGCCAAAAAATCTTTTTTAAGCTTTTTGGAAAACATAGGGAAGGGTTATCACCCCTGTGACATTTGTTTTGCTGTCTTTCCTCGTCTTCAGAAGATTTCACCTCACTTTTTGTCCCAATGAAAAATGTTTTTTGAAAATTTGGGTTTTTTTGTGGAACAAGGATTGGAAAGCATCAGTGGAAAGGAGAAATTGTTTTCCCATATTAACTCTTACAGGAGAGAATTTCCCTTCCTAGGGGTAGATTTCATCTCACTTCCTGTTGTCTCCTTCCGTTTGCAAGTAGGAGTCGTTTGTAAGTTAGATGTTTGAAAGTAGGGTCCTGCCCTATATACTCAGCAGAAATTTGGGCCTTAGGTGTTGCTGTGGCCACAACACTGTAAGCCCTCACAGGGCCCTGCTGTGAAATATTAGATCAAGAATTGTAATTACATGCCCCTGTTGAACAGGGGCTGAAAAATGAGGCCTTAGGCACTGGTGCTGGTGCCACAACACTGCAACCCCTCACAGACACTCTAGTTGGAATGCAGGAACGAGCCCTGCTGCAAAGTATTGCATCAAAAATTGTAATTACACGCCCCTGTTAGACAGGGGCAGAAAAATTGGGCCTTAGGCACTGGTGGTGGCACGCAGAACCAAAAATGTTCTTACAAGCTATCAGCGTGATGATTGAGGAGGAAGAGGATAATTACTCAGGGATAGTCACTCAGCATCAGCATAGGCAGTCTTTGAAGGGATCTGAGATTTCAAAAAAAATTATTCGGTTACATCAGCATAAGGTGCTTAGTAGCTTGTGGTGATCCAAGACTGATTCATTTTTATGAAGGTCAGTCGATCGACCGAGTCAGTGGACAGACGCACCCTGTGATCGGTTACAAAGCCTCCAGCAGCACTGAATGTGCGTTCTGAAAGAATGCTGGATGCAGGACAGGCCAGTAGCTCAATTGCATACTGTGCAAGCTCTGGCCAGTGATCCATCCTCAAGACCCAGTAACCCAGAGGATTTTCGGTGGGAAAGGTGTCCAAGTCTGATCTTGCCCCTAGGTATTCCTGCACCATGTAAAACAGACGCTGGCGATGGTTGCTGGAACCGATCATACCTTGGGGCTGCGGACCAAAAAATTGTCTGAACGCATCGGTCAGACGGCCACCTTCTCCACCGCTCCTTCTTTGACTGACCGAAGCCTCAGCAACACGTTGTCCAGAAACAGGAGTTTGTAACCTCCCAGTCTCTGGGAACGCGTTGCACAGACCTTTCTGCAAGGCCTCCTGAAGATGTTTCATCCTCTGCTCCCTCTGCGATGGCAAGATAAGGTCCGCAACCTTACCCTTGTAACGTGGATCAAGGAGGGTTGCCAGCCAGTATTGGTCCTTCTCCTTAATACCACAAATACGAGGATCCTTACGCAGGCTTTGCAGGATCAGGGAGGCCATGCAGTGTAGGTTTGCTGAGGCATTTGGTCCGGAGTCCTTGGGACTGATCCCTTAAAGACTGCTGCTGATGCTGAGTGCCAGGCTCCACCTCCATACTGACACAATCTTCCTCCTCCTCCTCCTCCTCCTCGTTCTCTTCCTGTGTGATCGGCGGGCACGGAACACTGTCTGGATAAAGGGGGCCTTGAGAGCTAAGGAAGTCCTCCTCTTCCTGCCTCTGTTCTGCCTCAAGTGCCCTGTCCATTATTCCACGCAGCGTGTGCTCCAACAGGTGGACAAGGGGGACAGTGTCACTGATGCATGCACTGTCACTGCTCACCATCCTCGTGGCCTCCTCAAATGGTGACAGGACAGTGCATGCATCCCTGATCATGGCCCACTGGCCCACTGCAGCATGGCCAACGTTGAGTTCCACCTGGTGGGCATGTCACAGATTAGGCGGTTCTTGGGCAGGGAAAATTACTTTTGGAGGTCCGTCAGCCGAGCACTGGCATTATATGACCGGCGGAAATGCACACAGACTTTCCTGGCCTGCCTCAGGACATCCTGTAAGCCCGGGTACCTGCCCAAGAACTGCTGCACCACCAAGTTAAGGACGTGAGCCAAACAGGGCACATGGGTCATTTGTCCCTGTCGGAGGGCAGAGAGGAGGTTGGTGCCATTGTCGCAAACCACCATTCCTGCCTTAAGTTGGTGTGGCGTCAACCACCTCTGAACCTGCCCCTGCAGAGCTGACAGAACCTCTGCCCCAGTGTGGCTCCTGTCCCCCAAGCACACCAGCTCAAGCACCGCATGGCATCTTTTGGCCTGCGTACTTGCGTAGCCCCTTGAACGACTACGGAGCACCGCTGGTTCCGAGGAAGAGGCCATGGAGGAAGAAGAGGAGGGGGTGGAGGAGAGAGGTGTGTCACAATCATTAGCATTTTGGAGGCGTGGTGGCGGAACAACCTCCAACACTACTGCACCTTGTCCTGCATCCTTCCCAGCTGCCAGCAGAGTCACCCAATGCGCCGTGAAACTTAGGTAACGTCCCTGTCCATGCCTGCTGGACCATGAGTCAGCGGTAATATGCACCTTACCGATGACCGCCCTGTCCAGCGAGGCATGGACATTGCCTTCCACATGCCGGTAGAGAGCCGGAATCGCCTTCCGTGAGAAAAAGTGGCGTTTGGGTACCTGCCACTGAGGAACCGCACATTCCACAAACTCACGGAAGGGGGCAGAGTCTACCAACTGAAAAGGCAGCAGTTGAAGTGCTAGCAATTTAGCCAAGCTAGCATTCAACCGCTGGGCATGTGGATGGCTGGGAGCAAACTTCTTTCGGCGGTGCAGCAGCTGGGGCAGGGAAATTTGCCTGGTACAATCTGACGTCGGTGTACCAAAAGCAGATTGCCCACAAGTACTTGGCTGTGACACACCTAATTCTACACCTTCATTCCTCTCACTGCAGGTCTCAGAGAGGACTGGAGGTCTAGTGGGGTTGGAAATCTCAGCTGATGAGGAGCAAGGAGAGATCCTCTTTGTTCTTTGGTGTGGGTCTTTTAGATACGCTTGCCAACGAACTGCATGGCAGGTCAACATATGTCTGGTCAAGCATGTGGTACCCAAGCGGGAGATGTTTTGGCCACGCGAGATACGCTTGAGACATATGTTGCAAATAGCAGCGGTGCGATCTGATGCACTCGTCTCAAAAAAGGCCCACACCAAAGAACTTTTTGAATAACGCGCAGAGACTGCAGCGCCCTGCACATGTGGAGATTTGGGGTGTGATGCAGTCAATGTGCTGCCCTTAGGCTGGCTCCTGGAGGGCATCCTGCCTTGTTGGTGATGTGCCGCCTCCTCCTCCTCCTCCTCCTCCTCTCTCCTATCAGGCACCCACGTTGAGTCAGTGACCTCATCATCCCCTCGCTCCTCATCACTGGAGCAAACCTGGCAGTATGCTGCAGCAGGGGGAGCATGACTGCCAGATTGCTGTCCTTCTTGGGCACCCCCTCTGTCCGTGCTCATGTTACTGCCTTCATCGAGCTCAGTTTCATCATCAGAGCCTTCCAAACGCTGGGCATCCTCCTGGAGCATGTACCCAACACTGTGGTCAAACAGTTCGAGGGACTCCTCAGGAGGACATGGTGGGGCTAGGGAAGGAGTCACTGATGACATTGAGCTGAGGGAAGAGGCCGCTGCTTTGCCAGGCAAAGCACCCTGGGCATGGGTGAGAGAGGATGAGGAGGATGAGGACGGCTTGGTCATCCACTCGACCAAGTCTTCCGCATGTTGCGGCTCAACGCGGCCAGCTGCCGAAAAAAAGGCCAAGCGTGTCCCATGGCCACGTGCTGATGAGGATGCACCGTCTCCACGACCAGCACTAGACACAGAGCCTGCTTGCCCTCTCTTATTGGCTTGTGACTGTCTGCCTCTCCTTCTTGGCCTTCCAGACATACTAATGGCCTGTAGCTGCACTAAGCTGGGATATATATATCTATATATATATATATATATATATATGTACTGATACTGCAGCTAGCAAAATCAACTGCCTGCCTGTAGTATGAGAACACCACCAACCTTCTACAGGTAGCTTTAGCTGAACACTGTGAGGTGGACGCACCCCACTAACTTGTAGGTTTAGCTGAACACTGTGAGCAGGACGCACTGTACTAAATGTAAATAGTCTAGCTGCCTGACCGTGGTACTAATAGGATCAAATAGAACACCTGTAATTTTCTTCAGGTAGCTTTATATACTGTAACCAGACAAGCCTGCCTGTCAGTAGGAAGATAACAGGAACGGATCTAGCTGAACACTGTGAGCAGGACGCACTGCACTAAATGTAAATAGTCTAGAAGATAACAGGAACGGATCTAGCTAAACTGAATACAGTGTATATATATATATGCAACACCTGGGATGCATATATATACACAATACACTGTAAGTGCAGCTAACTGACTGACTGTCCTGCCTAATCTATCTAACTCAAATGAAATGACACTGTCTCTCTCTCTGTCTATCTCTTTCAACGCCGGAACACACACTACACAGGGCCGCCGTGCAGGCGGCCTTATATAGTGTGGGGCGTGTACTAAATCCCCTGAGCCATAATTGGCCAAAGCCTCCTTGGCTTTGGCCAATTACGGCTCTCTGTTCAGGCGGCGCTGTGATTGGCCAAGCATGCGGGTCATAGTGCATGCTTGGCCAATCATCAGCAAGCAATGCACTGCGATGCCGCAGTGAATTATGGGCCGTGACGCGCCACACGAATTTGGCGCGAACGGCCCATATCTTTCGCAATTCGGGGAACGACCGAACAGCCGATGTTCGAGTCGAACATGGGTTCGACTCGAACACGAAGCTTATCCCTAGTCAGGAGACGCCGGCTCCGAGGGGTGAAGGCACATTCCACCCAGCATCTTCCATTTTATACCTTTGTTTACTGTAAGCCCCACCCATTTACACTAAGCTCCACCCTCACCATGACTGTGTGAAAACTTCACCACCTCTAAAGGTAAGTGTACCAACTGTCATTCCTCCCCAAAGAAAGCAGGACACCACTTTGTACATTTAGCATCCCTTTACCCCTAGGCACTGGTGGAGGACCCCCGTCCCTCAGGTGATACTCAGAGATGAAACGAATCCTTCTACATAATTTGTACCTCTTTATCTGCAGCCCTCTCTCCTCTACGGCCCTTCAAAGTACAGGATTTACACAGCATTTCTGAGCTCCAGGTGGCAGGGGGTGGGGATATAATGTCACATACTGCACAGCATAGAGCACGGTGTTGAGTGTAATCTGAGACCTGAGTGGAAGGAATGGACACACCCCCTCTACATGGCCTCATAGGGAAACATGCACAGCCAAGGCTGTCAATCACATGCTGTGTGCTGGAGGCAGGGTGGGGCCATCTCCCAGGATTGTCTGGTGTCAGCATAGACTGTCAGAAGTGACCCATGCAGATAGCAGAGGGAGGAGGCAGCAGACAGAAATCACACTTAGTGCTCTGGACTGAGACAAGTACACACTATAGAGGGAAATGCTTTGTTCATATTTCATGTCTGAGGTTTACAAACACTTCAAGTAAATCTCAGGGCAGAAATACAAAATTATTGGAAAATAATGGATTCTCATATTTATCAGTATTTATACACTATGTACATAATAACACTTTATTCAGGGTGAAATCAGCTCCACATTTCCTTTATTCAGCAGCCCAGCCTCTCACATCAGAAAAGAACGTCCTCCACTCATCGACCTCCTTCTATGGATGGAGGGTTAAGTCTTCTCAGCAGATGTTGGCAAACCGAACACATGAGCTCAAGAACTCCCCAGAACAGAGCCAAAAAAACGCAGCCCTGCCAAGGGCCCTACAGACCTCTATCTGTGTAGAATCCATCACCGGAAACACCGCCAAAGGCTTCCGAAAGGAAACACGATCGTTATCATTACTGCAACATGAGAGCTGCGAAGTTCTGGAAATTTACTTCAATATCTTCAACATATTTACAATGTTCGTGTTCCCACCATCATAAACACGTTCTCTAAAGACAGAAGAAACCGAAGGGAAAAATTCCAGTAACTTCATATAATATCAGATGACTGAAAGGAGCTGGAAGCTGAACGTTGACATCACTAAGGCAGGTCCTACCAATCCTGAGACTGAACCAAAGTGTTGGAACTGGTGGCTGTAAGTGTGTTCTATCTAAGACCAGCTGTTCTCCACCAGGGTTCCTCCAGAGGGTTCCTCCACTTCTGTTCCTCCAAAGGGTTCCATCACCAGGGTTTCCTCCACCTGGGCTCCTCCACCAGGGCTCCTCCACCAGGGTTCCTCCACGTGGGCTCCTCCACCAGGGTTCCTCCACCAAGATTCCTCCACCAAGATTACTCCACCAGGGTTTCTCCACCAAGATTCCTCCACCAAGATTACTCCACCAGGGTTTCTCCACCAGGGTTCGTCCAGAGGATTTCTCCAGAGGTTTCCTCCTTCAGGGTTCCTCCACCAGGGTTCCTTCACCAGGGCTCCTCCACCAGGGTTCCTCCACCAAGATTCGTCCACCAGGGTTCCTCCACCAAGATTACTCCACCAGGGTTTCTCCACCAGGGTTCGTCCAGAGGATTCCTCCAGAGGTTTCCTCCTTCAGGGTTCCTCCACCAGGGTTCCTTCACCAGGGCTCCTCCACCAGGGTTCCTCCACCAAGATTTGTCCACCAGGGTTCCTCCACCAAGATTCCTCCACCAGGGTTCATCCAGGGGATTCCTCCAGAGGATTCCTCCAGAGGGTTCCTCCACTAGGGTTCATCCAGAGAATTCCTCCAGAGGTTTCCTCCTTCAGGGTTCCTCCACCAGGGTTCCTTCACTAGGGCTCCTCCACCAGGGTTCCTCCACCAAGATTCCTCCACCAAGATTACTCCACCAGGGTTTCTCCACCAGGGTTCGTCCAGAGGATTTCTCCAGAGGTTTCCTCCTTCAGGGTTCCTCCACCAGGGTTCCTTCACCAGGGCTCCTCCACCAGGGTTCCTCCACCAAGATTCGTCCACCAGGGTTCCTCCACCAAGATTACTCCACCAGGGTTTCTCCACCAGGGTTCGTCCAGAGGATTCCTCCAGAGGTTTCCTCCTTCAGGGTTCCTCCACCAGGGTTCCTTCACCAGAGCTCCTCCACCAGGGTTCCTCCACCAAGATTTGTCCACCAGGGTTCCTCCACCAAGATTCCTCCACCAGGGTTCATCCAGGGGATTCCTCCAGAGGATTCCTCCAGAGGGTTCCTCCACTAGGGTTCATCCAGAGAATTCCTCCAGAGGTTTCCTCCTTCAGGGTTCCTCCACCAGGGTTCCTTCACTAGGGCTCCTCCACCAGGGTTCCTCCACCAAGATTCCTCCACCAAGATTACTCCACCAGGGTTTCTCCACCAGGGTTCGTCCAGAGGATTTCTCCAGAGGTTTCCTCCTTCAGGGTTCCTCCACCAGGGTTCCTTCACCAGGGCTCCTCCACCAGGGTTCCTCCACCAAGATTCGTCCACCAGGGTTCCTCCACCAAGATTACTCCACCAGGGTTTCTCCACCAGGGTTCGTCCAGAGGATTCCTCCAGAGGTTTCCTCCTTCAGGGTTCCTCCACCAGGGTTCCTTCACCAGGGCTCCTCCACCAGGGTTCCTCCACCAAGATTTGTCCACCAGGGTTCCTCCACCAAGATTCCTCCACCAGGGTTCATCCAGGGGATTCCTCCAGAGGATTCCTCCAGAGGGTTCCTCCACTAGGGTTCATCCAGAGAATTCCTCCAGAGGTTTCCTCCTTCAGGGTTCCTCCACCAGGGTTCCTTCACTAGGGCTCCTCCACCAGGGTTCCTCCACCAAGATTCCTCCACCAAGATTACTCCACCAGGGTTTCTCCACCAGGGTTCGTCCAGAGGATTCCTCCAGAGGTTTCCTCCTTCAGGGTTCCTCCACCAGGATTCCTTTACCAGGGCTCCTCCACCAGGGTTCCTCCACCAAGATTCGTCCACCAGGGTTCCTCCACCAAGATTACTCCACCAGGGTTCGTCCAGAGGATTCCTCCAGAGGTTTCCTCCTTCAGGGTTCCTCCACCAGGGTTCCTTCACTAGGGCTCCTCCACCAGGGTTCCTCCACCAAGATTCGTCCACCAGGGTTCCTCCACCAAGATTCATCCACCAGGGTTCCTCCACCAAGATTCATCCACCAGGGTTCCTCCACCAGGGTTCGTCCAGAGGATTCCTCCAGAGGTTTCCTCCTTCAGGGTTCCTCCACCAGGATTCCTTTACCAGGGCTCCTCCACCAGGGTTCCTCCACCAAGATTCGTCCACCAGGGTTCCTCCACCAAGATTACTCCACCAGGGTTTCTCCACCAGGATTCGTCCAGAGGATTCCTCCAGAGGTTTCCTCCTTCAGGGTTCCTCCACCAGGGTTCCTTCACTAGGGCTCCTCCACCAGGGTTCCTCCACCAAGATTCGTCCACCAGGGTTCCTCCACCAAGATTCATCCACCAGGGTTCCTCCACCAAGATTCATCCACCAGGGTTCCTCCACCAGGGTTCGTCCAGAGGATTCCTCCAGAGGTTTCCTCCTTCAGGGTTCCTCCACCAGGGTTCCTTCACTAGGGCTCCTCCACCAGGGTTCCTCCACCAAGATTCGTCCACCAGGGTTCCTCCACCAAGATTCATCCACCAGGGTTCCTCCACCAGGGTTCGTCCACCAGGGTTCCTCCACTAGGGTTCATCCAGAGGATTCCTCCAGAGGGTTCCTCCACCAGGGTTCCTTCACCAGGGTTCGTCCACCAGGGTTCCTCCACTAGGGTTCATCCAGAGAATTCCTCCAGAGGGTTTCTCCAGAGGATCCCACTGGGGGTTTGTTTAGCAATGAGCCCTTTTTTTCTCAGAAAAATAACTATTGACACCAATTATATGTTTCGGCCCTTTCACGCGGCCATTCCTATCAGGTCCACCCGTCAGTTTTTCAGACTGACCTGATCAGAAGGTCCATTCATGCAAATGGACAAGTGGGAGAGAACGAACTTTCTCCACTGACCACCAATATAAGAGGGCGCTTTTCAGGCCACCAATGTGAGGCAGTGCTACAATTTTCACTTTCTTCATTTCTTTTATGTCCATTATTATTTATTTTATTTCATTTTTACTGAAAATAATTTTGTTAGAGAAGCCCGGGGTGTCACATACCTTCAGCACAACGCATTTCTGAACCTTTACTGCTGCGTTTCTCGGTCATCGTGCTGAATAAATATCCATTTTCTATATTTCACTGAAGACGTTTTTCGTCTCTCAAACACGCCATTTCCTCAGTTTGAAAGCGATACGCGGATATTGTTGTCTTGTTCTTCACCAGAGCATGTCTGAGAAGAAGGTGGCACATTTGAAGAATGAAAAAAGTCTTTGGTGAAATAAAGAAATGTGATGGTTATTCAGCATGATGACCCCAACCCATTTCTAGACACACCACACCATCCACACCACACATTCCTATGGCCAGCTCTGCTGTTCCATCTATTGACAGGTTTTTGTTCCTTCTCAAACAACAAGCCCAGTATTCCCCCATGTTCCCTTTAAGGACCGAGGAGGACTGGGTCCCCTGAGGTACTGAGACCAACCATCCATATCCTACATGGGGACCGGAATATTCTCCACTCCCCTACTAGGAAAGTTGTGTGTATTACCTGAAATGTCACCACAACCTCACCGAATGGAAGTCACAATTCTGACTTCTTCAAAATCCTGTGTATTGTAACCATCAGCTCCACATACCATCGGCACTGTAAGGGCTCTCCTGCCTCTCCTCTTATTTATTCAGTGGACACCCCAGGTTGTTCCCTGGACCTTCATTCTACTCCCTCAAACCCTGAGGACCACCATCAAACGCCCGCTTTACCGCCCCTGCCACATTTCCAGCATGTTGGACTTTGAGTGGTCATCACCCCAACACTCATATGAGATGTTCTCCTGGAATTTGCCTAGACTCCTCCCCTTCTAGCCCCTGGAACCTGAAACATGTTAGGATTACATTAAGATTCAGATTACATCACTATGCAGTCTGACACTCCGACCCTCAGCCTGCCCTGAGGAATATACAGGAGGTGCGTTACTGGCCAGACCACCAGGTGAAAAGAGAGGGGAGAAAAAGAAAAAGAAAATGAATGCACTAATGCTATATAAAACATAATATGACATTTTGGGTTTTGGTTTTACTTCTGCTTCAAAGAAAATTGAGTACTTTCCGTGATACTTTTTTTATTTGCACTAAAATACAATTTTTCAGGATAAACTTTCGGGGTATGTCCCCTTCTTTAAGGCTTGGACCTTGAAGAAGGGGACATACCCCGAAAGCTTGTCCTGAAAAATTGTATTTTAGTGCAAATAAAAAAAGTATCACGGACAGAACTCAATTTTCTCTGTCACAATTGCACTAATACGGCTACAATCACATCAAGTACTTCTGCTTCAAAGAATACGTACCCTGTTTCCCCGAAAATAAGACCTAGCGTGATTGTCAGTGATAGCTGCAATATAAGCCCTACCCCCCAAATAAGCCCTAGTTAAAGTCCTTGTAGGGCTTATTTTCGGGGAAACAGGGTAGGGGTAATTTGGGGGGTAGGGCTTATATTGCAGCCATCACCGACAATCACGCTAGGTCTTATTTTCGGGGAAACAGGGTATCTATATACTGTGTATATCAGTGTGAGAATACAATGTACAGTGCCTTAAAAAGTATTCATACCCCTTGAAATTTCCCACATTCTGTTACAACCAAAAATGTAAATGTATTTTATTGGGATTTTATGTGATGGACCAACACAAAGTGTCACATAATTGTGAAGTGGAAGGAAAATGATAAATGATACAAATAAATATGTGAAAAGTGTGTGTGGGGGGGGGGGGGGGGGCATTTGTATGGCGCCCCCCGGAGTCAATACTTTGTAGAACCCCCTTTCTCTACAAGTCTTTTTGGGGGTGTCTCTACCAGCTTTGCACATCTAGAGAGGACATTTCTGCCCATTCTTCTTTGTAAAATATCTCAAGCTCTGTCAGATTGGATGGAGAGCGTCTGTGATCAGCAATTTTCAAGTCTTGCCACAGATTCTCAATGTGATTTAGGTCTGGACTGTGACTGGGCCATTCTAACACATGAATATGCTTTGATGTAAACCATTCCATTGTAGCTCTGGCTGGATGTTTCGGGTCGTTGTCCTGCTGGAAGGTGAACCTCCTCCCCAGTCTCAAGTCTTTTGTAGACTCTAACAGGTTTTCTTCTAAGATTGTCCTGTATTTGTCTCCATCCATCTTCCCATCAACTCTGACCAGCTTCCCTGTCCCTGCTGAAGAAAACCATCCCCACCACATGATGCTGCCACCACCATGTTTCACGGTGGGGATGGTGTGTTCAGGGTGATGTGCGGTGTTAGTTTTCCCCACACATAGTGTTTTGCTTTTAGGCCATAAAGTTGAATTTTGGTCTCATCTGACCAGATCACCTTCTTCCACATGTTTGCTGTGTCCTCCACATGGCTTCTCACAAACTACAAACAGGACTTCTTATGACTTTCTTTCACCAATGTCTTTCTTCTTGTCACTCTTCCATAAAGGGCAGATTTGTGGAGAACACGACTAATAGTTGTCCTGTGGACAGATTCTCCCCCCTGAGCTGTGGATCTCTGCAGCTTCTCCAGAGTTACCATGGACCTCTTGGCTCTTCTCTGATGAATGCTCTCCTTGCCCGGCCGGTCAGTTTAGGTGGACGGCCATGTCTTGGTAGGTTTGCAGTTGTGCCATACTCTTTCCATTTTCCGATGATGGATTGAACAGAGCTCCGTGAGATGTTCAAAGCTTGGGAGATTTTTTTATAACCTAACCCTGCTTTATACTTCTCCACAACTTTATCCCTGACTTGGAGAGAGGTGCCTTGACAGTGAAATTAGTTTTATGGTACCTTCGTCCCAACAATATGGAGAAAAATTGAATAGGGAGAGGCTATAGTGGACTTTTATGGTACCGTATATCAACTGCAGTAAACAGTGGTAAATAAAATAATTAATCATTTTATTACAAAAATGTATATATATATATATATATACACACATTTAACAATTAAATATTAACAATGATAATGATAATGAAAAAGGACTCTTAGTTCTGAGGTCACATTGGGGGTGATAACTGAATCGTTTACGTCATCTGTATATTGATTGCTCGACATGTTTCGCGGGTCACACTCACCGCTTCTTCAGGAGCTTTATTGTACATATACATGAAGATTAGGAGATGATTATCATATAACTATGAGATAAAGGAGACATGCGTTAGTTAAACAAAACCGATAACAATACTTGTGATAACATGATATCATTTCATGTAGAAGAGAGCATCTGCTGTGTGTACCCCCAGAAATACCCATCTTACCCAGAACATGAATTACTGATATATCCAATTGTGACCCACGTGTATGTTGTCTTCTACTTTAGGAGCTTATCATTCACAGTAACTCCGAGACGGAATGATAGGCAGACAGCCATACAGGTAGAGGGCCTATAAGCTGGATGCAGCAACTGTATTTGTAGAACGGCTGTCTCCTATGGCAACTGAACTTTCAACAGTCAATAGAGATCCTGTAATGTACTGTCTGGGAGAGCCTGACGGGTAAAGGGAGACCTTCCGTTCCGCCCCCGAGTTGCAAAAGAGGCCGCGAGAGCGCGGTGAGGTAAGAGCGGCTGCAAAGTCCTCCGTTGGTAGCGGTAGTGGCAGCTGATGAGTAGCAGGACCAGACTGGATCGCTGAGCAGCAGAAGGTAGCAGGACAGAGGATGCAGGTGAGCTGTGGATGCAGGGCAGAGGATGCAGGTGAGCTGTGGATGCAGGGCAGAGGATGCAGGTGAGCTGTGGATGCAGGACAGCGGATGCAGGTGAGCTGTGGATGCAGGAGAGCGGATGCAGGTGAGCTGTTGATGCAGAACGGCCGATGCAGGTAAGCTGTGGATGCAGGGCAGCGGATGCAGGTGAGCTGTGGATGCAGGAGAGCGGATGCAGGTGAGTTGTGGATGCAGGAGAGCGGATGCAGGTGAGCTGTTGATGCAGAACGGCGGATGCAGGTAAGCTGTGGATGCAGAGCAGTGGATGCAGGTGAGCTGTGGATGCAGGACGGCGGATGCAGGTGAGCTGTGGATGCAGGACGGCGGATGCAGGTGAGTTGTTGATGCAGAACGGCGGATGCAGGTGAGCTGTGGATGCAGGTGAGCTGTGGATGCAGGTGAGCTGTGGATGCAGGACAGCGGATGCAGGTGAGTTGTGGATGCAGGTGAGCTGTGGATGCAGGACAGCGGATGCAGGTGAGTTGTGGATGCAGGTGAGCTGTTGATGCAGAACGGCGGATGCAGGTAAGCTGTGGATGCAGAGCAGTGGATGCAGGTGAGCTGTGGATGCAGGACGGCGGATGCAGGTGAGCTGTGGATGCAGGACGGCGGATGCAGGTGAGTTGTTGATGCAGAACGGCGGATGCAGGTGAGCTGTGGATGCAGGTGAGCTGTGGATGCAGGACAGCGGATGCAGGTGAGCTGTGGATGCAGGTGAGCTGTGGATGCAGGACGGCGGATGCAGGTGAGTTGTGGATGCAGGACAGCGGATGCAGGTGAGCTGTGGATGCAGGACAGCGGATGAAGGTGAGCTGTGGATGCAGGGCAGCGGATGCAGGTGAGCTGTGGATGCAGGGCAGCGGATGCAGGTGAGCTGTTGATGCAGAACAGCGGATGCAGGTAAGCTGTGGATGCAGAGCAGTGGATGCAGGTGAGCTGTGGATGCAGGACGGCGGATGCAGGTGAGCTGTGGATGCAGGTGAGCTGTGGATGCAGGTGAGCTGTGGATGCAGGACAGAGGATGCAGGTGAGCTGTGGATGCAGGATAGCGTATGCAGGTGAGCTGTGGATGCAGGAGAGCGGATGCAGGTGAGCTGTTGATGCAGAACGGCGGATGCAGGTAAGCTGTGGATGCAGGGCAGCGGATGCAGGTGAGCTGTGGATGCAGGACAGCGGATGCAGGTGAGCTGTTGATGCAGAACGGCGGATGCAGGTAAGCTGTGGATGCAGGGCAGCGGATGCAGGTGAGCTGTGGATGCAGGGCAGCGGATGCAGGTGAGCTGTGGATGCAGGACAGCGGATGCAGGTGAGCTGTGGATGCAGGACAGCGGATGCAGATGAGCTGTGGATGCAGGTGAGCTGTGGAAGCAGGTGAGCTGTGGATGCAGGAGAGCGGATGCAGGTGAGCTGTTGATGCAGAACAGCGGATTCAGGTAAGCTGTGTATTCAGGACAGCGGATGCAGGTGAGATGTGGATGCAGGAGAGCGGATGCAGGTGAGTTGTGGATGCAGGAGAGCGGATGCAGGTGAGCTGTGGATGCAGGGCAGCGGATGCAGGTGAGCTGTGGATGCAGGGCAGCGGATGCAGGTGAGCTGTGGATGCAGGGCAGCGGATGCAGGTGAGCTGTGGATGCAGAACGGTGGATGCAGGTAAGCTGTGGATGCAGAGCAGTGGATGCAGGTGAGCTGTGGATGCAGGGCAGCGGATGCAGATGAGCTGTGGATGCAGGATAGCGGATGCAGATGAGCTGTGGATGCAGGTGAGCTGTGGATGCAGGTGAGCTGTGGATGCAGGATAGCGGATGCAGATGAGCTGTGGATGCAGGTGAGCTGTGGATGCAGGTGAGCTGTGGATGCAGGACAGAGGATGCAGGTGAGCTGTGGATGCAGGAGAGCGGATGCAGGTGAGCTGTGGATGCAGGACGGCGGATGCAGGTGAGCTGTGGATGCAGGGCGGCGGATGCAGGTGAGCTGTGGATGCAGGATAGCGGATGCAGGTGAGCTGTGGATGCAGGTGAGCTGTGGATGCAGGACGGCGGATGCAGGTGAGCTGTGGATGCAGGATAGCGGATGCAGGTGAGCTGTGGATGCAGGTGAGTTGTGGATGCAGGGTGGCGGATGCAGGTAAGCTGTGGATGCAGGACGGCGGATGCAGGTAAAATGTGGATGCAGGTGAGCTGTGGATGCAGAGCTGTGGATGCAGGACGGCGGATGCAGGTAAGATGTGGATGCAGGTAAGATGTGGATGCAGGTGAGCTGTGGATGCAGGGCGGCGGATGCAGGTAAGCTGTGGATGCAGGTGAGCTGTGGATGCAGGATAGCGGCTGCAGGTGAGCTGTGGATGCAGGATAGCAGATGCAGGTGAGCTGTGGATGCAGGATAGCGGATGCAGGTGAGCTGTGGATGCAGGACAGAGGATGCAGGTAAGATGTGGATGCAGGTGAGCTGTGGATGCAGGTAAGATGTGGATGCAGGTAAGATGTGGATGCAGGTAAGATGTGGATGCAGGACAGAGGATGCAGGTGAGCTGTGGATGCAGAGCTGTGGATGCAGGACGGCGGATGCAGGTAAGATGTGGATGCAGGTAAGATGTGGATGCAGGTAAGATGTGGATGCAGGTAAGCTGTGGATGCAGGACGGCGGATGCAGGTAAGATGTGGATGCAGGACAGAGGATGCAGGTGAGCTGTGGATGCAGAGCTGTGGATGCAGGACGGCGGATGCAGGTAAGATGTGGATGCAGGTAAGATGTGGATGCAGGTGAGCTGTGGATGCAGGGCGGCGGATGCAGGTAAGCTGTGGATGCAGGACGGTGGATGCAGGTGAGCTGTGGATGCAGGATAGCGGATGCAGGTGAGCTGTGGATGCAGGTGAGCTGTGGATGCAGAGCTGTGGATGCAGGACGGCGGATGCAGGTAAGATGTGGATGCAGGTAAGATGTGGATGCAGGTAAGATGTGGATGCAGGACAGAGGATGCAGGTGAGCTGTGGATGCAGAGCTGTGGATGCAGGACGGCGGATGCAGGTAAGATGTGGATGCAGGACGGCGGATGCAGGTGAGCTGTGGATGCAGGATAGCGGATGCAGGTGAGCTGTGGATGCAGGATAGCGGATGCAGGTGAGCTGTGGATGCAGGTGAGCTGTGGATGCAGGTAAGATGTGGATGCAGGTAAGATGTGGATGCAGGTGAGCTGTGGATGCAGGATAGCGGATGCAGGTGAGCTGTGGATGCAGGATAGCGGATGCAGGTGAGCTGTGGATGCAGAGCTGTGGATGCAGGACGGCGGATGCAGGTAAGATGTGGATGCAGGACAGAGGATGCAGGTGAGCTGTGGATGCAGGACGGCGGATGCAGGTAAGATGTGGATACAGGTGAGCTGTGGATGCAGGACGGCGGATGCAGGACGGCGGATGCAGGTAAGATGTGGATGCAGGTGAGCTGTGGATACAGGACGGCAGTACTGGAGCTACACAGGCTGGAAGCAGAAAGACTGGCACAGAGTCAGACAAGGCGGGTCATACACGGAGGATCAGTCTATCATGAACAGCAGGCAGAGTATGGTCAGAGTTCAGGGTTTGGTATCAGGAAATCAGGCAGGAATAATCAGGGTCAAGGCAAGCCAAAGGTCAGGACTGGAGACAGCAGCGTGGTCAGAAAGTCGGGTGAAATACTGGATCAGATACAGGCACAGGATCAGAACACGGGGTAAAGCTGCAGATCAGACAGCTCTGCACTAGTGCAGCTGCTGTCTTTATATAGGCTATTTGGCGGCAGCATTAATGGCTAACGCATGCGTGTGTTTTCGCACGTGTGCATAGGCATTCGCCTATTAGCACTAATGTGAGCCTGCCTGTTCGTGCCAATGTTCCTGCGCATAGGCTTTAGCCAGCAAGACGGGCACCTCCTAATGCACGTCTGCACCAGTGGCTGCCTGTCCATAAGGGGCACAAGGGCGCCGCCCCCCCCAGCAGTCACAAATCAAATAAAAAAAAATTAAAAATCAGGTGCTCGGGTCTGTTACCTGTCAACTGATTGGCTGAAATGACAGGCGCCGCTATTGGACGCCTATCAGGAGGAGAGGACAGGAGATGAGGCAGGAGACACATGAAGGATCCCGCTCGTTGCCGGGGGGCACATTGGCAGCATTTAATGGGCATAATGGCAGAATTTGATGGTCACACTGGCAGTGTTTAAAGGGCACACTGGCAGCATATGATGGGCAGTTGGGCACACTGGCAGCATTTAATGGGTACACTGGCAGTGTTTGGGCACACTGGCAGCATATGATGGGCAGTTGGGCACACTGGCAGCATTTAATGGGCACACTGGCAGCATATGATGGGCTGTTGGGCACACTGGCAGCATTTGATGGGCAGTTGGGCACACTGGCAGTGTTTGATGGGCACACTGGCAGCATTTGATGGGCACAGTGGCAGTGTTTGGCACAGTAGCTGCGTTTGGCACAGTGGCTGCATTTGATGGGCACACTGGCAGCATATGATGGGCAGTTGGGCACACTGGCAGCATTTCATGGGCACACTGGCAGCATATGATGGGCACACTGGCAGCATTTGATGGGCACACTGGCAGCATATGATGGGCACACTGGCAGCATTTGATGGGCACACTGGCAACATTTGATGGGCACACTGGCAGCATTTGATGGGCACACTGGCAGCATTTGATGGGCACACTGGCAACATTTGATGGGCACACTGGCAGCATTTGATGGGCACACTGGCAGCATTTGATGGGCACACTGACAGCGTTTGATGGGCACAGTGGCAGCGTTTGATAGGCACAGTAGCTGCATTTGGCACAGTGGCTGCATTTGATTGGCACACTGGCAGCATATGATGGGCAGTTGGGCACACTGGCAGCATTTAATGGGCACACTGGCAGCGTTTGATGGCACAGTGGCTGTGTTTGATGGCACAGTGGCAGCGTTTGATGGCACAGTGGCTGTGTTTGATGGCACAGTGGCTGCAATTGATGGGGTCTTTTTTTCAAAATGTTTTCAGTTTGCGCCCCCCAAAAATTTTGAGCACCAGCCGGCAGTGGTCTGCACATGCCATGTCCCTGACAGATCCACTCCTAGTCTGAATTTCCTATGCCCTGGTCCTTCTAATGCCACCTAGTGACAGAAGAGAGAGGTGCATCAAATCCAGAGTTAAGAGAAAAGTCAGTGGATCCCCCTAACGATTAGCCAGGCTAGTTACCACCTAGCAACTAAATTTGTCAGCAACCCCGCCTACTACCAGGGTGCTACACCAGGAAGGGAAATAATTTGTAACATTGTACTAGAGGGAGATCTTTCTGTGAATGAAGACACACTGGGGAGGATTTACTAAAGGCGAGTAGACTGTGAACTTTGCAAGTGCAGCTATGTATATTTTGCCCAGAGCTTGAATGTGAATGTGGTGAAGCTCTGCTGATTTCCATCATCCAATCATGTGCAAGCAAAAATGTTTTTTGTTTTTTTTAATTCTTTTTTTCCTGGCACCTAATTGGGTATTCTTTACAAAGTGAAACTTTACCACATTGATTGAGCTCTGGGGCAAATGAGTGCAACTACACTTGAAAAGCGCCCCGTGACTAAGCTCCGAGGGGGGCAGAGTGAAACGCGTTGGGAGGTGTGGCCTGGCAGTAGCCCATGCTGAGGTTGTCTCTCCCATCACAGGACACCGTGGATGTGCGGCACCCGGGATTTTTCCTCCAGTCTATTTGCCTTTAGTAAAATCCCCCCAATGAGAAGGTTTTCCTAGATTCCCAATATTTCTGTCTTCATTCCTAGAACAAATTTCCTCTGATGTGAAAAAAAAATGCGATAAAACGTGTAAAATGAATTCAGAATTTAGGCAAATAATAAATATTTCCACATTTGGTGTATAGATCATGATTTTATGTGAATTGATGACTCCTGAGATAATGACTGCCGGAGACAAACGTTCATTTATTGCCCCCAATATTCTTTATTATCAGTCATTCCAGCTCATCGGAGTCGTGGATCGTGTGCATGCGTCTGCGCTGTTTGTGTACATCACATGACCTGTGAAGTCACATCCCCCCCCCCCCCACACCAAGATAAGAACAGACATAAGATTATTATTATACACCTGTAGTAATGAGATGGTGGGGGGGGGGGGGGGGGGCTCAGACTGTTAATGATTAGTGCCGAGTCTGCGGGGACAGGAAACCTTCCTCAAGGTGAAAGGTGTTTATAGGATAAAATCTGCACACGCTGCAAATACAAGAATCCTGCGATACGTGCCGAGGAGCAGGCGCTCACATTACATCACATGTTTAATCATTTCTTTTATTCCGGATCACCTTCCATGAGCCCAAAAGGAACCGACTGAATAAAACTTCTGCCCTGAGGCCCTAAAGAAGAACTCCAACCAGAACTAGCAAGATAGAAATGAACAGCCCATTAACCCCTTCAATACCGTCACTTTCACCCCCTTCCTGCGCCCCCCATACTGGGCACTTTACCCCCTTCCTGCCCCCCCAATACTGGGCACTTTACCCCCTTCCTGCCCCCCAATACTGGGCACTTTACCCCCTTCCTGCCCCCCAATACTGGGCACTTGTCCCCCCTTCCTGCCCCCCCCAATACTGGGCACTTTCTCCCCTTTGTGCACCCCCAATAACAGGCACTTTCCCCCCTTCCTGCCCCCCCCCCCCCCAATACTGGGCACTTTCCCCCCTTCCTGCCCCCGAAACTGGGCACTTTCCCCCCTTCCTGCCCCCCAATACCGGGCACTTCCCCCTTCCTGCCCTCCCAATACCGGGCACTTTCTCCCCTTCTTGCCCCCCCAAAACCGGGAACTTTCCCCCCTTCCTGCCCCTCAATACTGGGCACTTTCCCCCCTTCCTGCGCTCCCAATACTGGGCACTTCCCCCCTTCCTGCCCCCCAATACCGGGCACTCCCCCCCTTCCTGCCCCCCAATATCGGGCACTTTCCCCCCCTTCCTGCCCCCCCAATACCGGGCACTTTCCCCCCTTCTTGGCCCCCCAATACCGGGAACTTCCCCCTCTTCCTGCCACCCCAATACTGGGCACTTTCCCCCCTTCCTGCCCCCAAATACCGGGCACTTTCACCCCCTTCCTGCGCCCCCCATACCGGGCACTTCACCCCCTCCTGCCCCCTCAATACTGGGCACCCCCCCTTCCTGCCACCCCAGAACTGGGCACTTTTCCCCCCTTCCTGCCCCCCAATACCGGGCACTTTCACCCCCTTCCTGCGCCCCCCATACCAGGCACTTCACCCCCTCCTGCCCCCTCAATACTGGGCACCCCCCTTTCTGCCCCCTCAATACTGGGCACTTTCCCCCCTTCCTGCGCCCCCAATACCGGGCAATTTCCCCTCTTCCTGCCCCCCCAATACTGGGCACTTTCCCCCCTTCCTGCACCCCCAATACCAGACACTTCCCCCCCCCTTCCTGCCCCCCAATACTGGGCACTTTCCCCCCTTCCTGCCCCCAAATACCGGGCACTTTCCCCCTTCCTGCCCCCCAATACCGGGCACTTCCCCCCTTTCTGCCCCCCCAATACCGGGCACTTTCTCCCCTTCTTGCCCCCCCAATACCGGGAACTTTCCCCCCCCTTCCTGCCCCTCAATACTGGGCACTTTCCCCCCTTCCTGTGCTCCCAATACTGGGCACTTTCCCCCCTTCCTGCCCCCCCAATACCGGGCACTTCCCCCCTTCCTGCCCCCAATACTGGGCACTCCCCCCCTTCCTGTCCCCCAATACCGGGCACTTTCCCCCCCTTCCTGCCCCCCCAATACCGGGCACTTTCCCCCCTTCTTGCCCCCAATACCAGGAACTTCCCCCCTTCCTGCCACCCCAATACTGGGCACTTTCCACCCTTCCTGCCCCCCAATATCGGGTACTTTCACCCCCTTCCTGCCCCCCAATACCAGGCACTTTCACCCCCTTCCTGCCCCCCAATACCGGCACTTTCCCCCCTTCCTTCCCCCTCAATCCCCCAATACTGGTCACTTTCCCCCCTTCCTGCCCCCCCAATGCAGGAACTTTCCCCCCTTCCTGTCCCCCCAATACCGGGCACTTCTCCCCTCTTGTCCCCCCCAATACCAGGCACTTTCCCCCCTTTCTGCCCCCAATACTGGGCACTTCCCTCTCTTCCTGCCCCCCAATACCGGGCACATTCCCCCTTCCTGCCCCCCACAATACCGGTCACTTCCCCCCTTCCTGCCCCCCAATACCGGCACATTCCCTCCCCTCCTGCCCCTTAATACCGGGCACAATTCCCCCCTTCCTGTTCCCCCCAATACCGGGCATTTCCCCCCCTTCCTGCCCCCCAATACCGGGCACTTCCCCCCTCCCTGCCCCCTATTACAGGGCACTTTCCCCCCTTCCTTCCCCCCAATACCGGGAACTTCTCCCCTTCCTGCCCCCCAATACCTGGCACTTCCCCCCTTCCTGCCCCCTCAATACCGGGCCCTTCCCCCTTTCTGCCCCCAATAATGGCATATTCCCCCCTTCCTCCCCCCAATACCGGGCCTTTTCCCCCTCCTGCCCCCCCAATACCGGGCACTTTCCCCCCTTTCCTGCCCCCCAATACCGGGCACGTTCCCACCTTCCTGCTCCCACAATACCGGGCACTTCCTCCCCTTCCTGCCCCCCAATACCGGGCATGTTCCCACCTTCCTGCCCCCACAATACCGGGCATTTTCCTCCCCTTCCTGCCCCCAATACCGGGCACATTCCCCCCTTCCTGCCCCCCAATACCGGCACTTTCCTCCCCTTCCTGCCCCCCAATACCGGGCACATTCCCCCCTTCCTGCCCCCCAATACCGGCACTTTCCTCCCCTTCCTGCCCCCCAATACCGGGCACGTTCCCACCTTCCTGCCCCCACAACACTGGGCACATTCCCACCTTCCTGCCCAGGCCAATTTTCAGCTTTCACACTTTGAATGACAATTACGCGGTCATGTAACACTGTACACATATGATGTTTTTATCATTTTATCACACAAATAGAACTTTATTTTGGTGGTATTTAAAGTTCCACTAAAAAAAAAAAAAATTAAAAGTCAGCAGCTACAAATCCTGCAGCTGCTGACTTTTAATAAACGGACACTTTCCTGTCCCAGGGTCCAGTGATGCGGGTGATCGAAGCCCCACTCATCTCCCCCTCCGCTCGGCGGCGCCGGCATTTTAACTGTGGGCTCCCGGCTGTGGCTTCACAGTCGGCCACCCACTGCGCATGCGCGAGACGCGCCGCACGCTGTGATTGGCCGCGCAATCATCTGGGACCTGTGACGTTTCCTAGAGGGAGGGGGGAGTGGTGATCTTCCTTCCTGGCGCTGAGGGTGCGCCAGAAGGAAGTGGGAGCCAGAAAAGAGGGTATACGCTCCCTCCCAAAAAAACAATGACATGCCAAATGTGCCATGTCAGGGGGTCACCTTCCCTTAAAGCGGAAGTTCCATTTTTGGGTGGAATTCCGCTTTAATCACCCCTGGGGGGGGGGGGGGGGGGGGGTTATTTTTTGCTAAGTAAATGAAAAAAGACCAAAATTTTGAAGAATAATCCATGTGTCTTCATTTCACAATTTTGCAAATAAATAATCTTTCTTCATAAATTTCATAAAATATATTCTGCTCCATTTCTCTGGTAATTAGTGATTATTATTTATCTGTAGGGAAGGTGTAGAGACCACACACTATGGGATGTATCTGAACATTTTTCTTACACTATGATTTCTTATAACAGTGAATTTTACAGTTATAAGCAACCGAAAACGACGTATTCAGATTCTACTATTGGGATTAAATTGGAGGAAAAGGAGAGTCTGTTTGGGACTTTGAATACATTTCTATGTAAACCAAATAGGAACAAACCAAAGAATTTCATATATAAAAAAACACAATTTTATTTTATACAGTTTAAAATATCAAAGAAATGCAACACCAACACAGCTGCCTAAAATACATCACAATGAGCAATGCATTAATCCTCAGTGGGGGGTCCTCTGTGGGGGTCCTCAGTGGGGGGTCCTCAGTGGGGGTCCTCAGTGGGGGGTCTTCAGCGGGGGGTCCTCAGTGGGGGTCTTCAGTGGGGGTCTTCAGTGGGGAGTCCTCAGTGGGGGTCCTCAGTGGGGGGTCCTCAGTGAGGGTGTCCTCAGTGGGGGGCCTCAGTGGGGGTCTTCAGTGGGGAGTCCTCAGTGGGGGGTCCTCGGTGGGGGTCTTCAGTGGGGAGTCCTCAGTGGGGGTCCTCAGTGGGGGGTCCTCAGTGAGGGGGTCCTCAGTGGGGGGTCCTCAGTGGTGGGTCCTCAGTGAGGGGGTCCTCAGTGGGGGTCCTCAGTGAGGGGGTACTCAGTGGGGGGGGGTCCTCAATGGGGGGCAACTGATTGCCCATCTGTTGCCCATGTATTGTCATGATTGCCCATCTGTTACCCATGTATTGTCATAATAGCCCATCTGTTGCCCATGTATTGTCATGATTGCCCATCTTTTGCCCATGTATTGTCATGATTGCACATCTGTTGCCCATGCATTGTCATAGTTGCCCATGCATTGTCATAGTTGCCCATGTATTGTCATGATTGCCCATCTGTTGCCCATGTATTGACATGATAGCCCGTCTGTTGCCCATGTATTGTCATAATAGCCCATCTGTTGCCCATGTATTGACATGATAGCCATCTGTTGCCCATCTTTTGTCATAATAGCCCATCTGTTGCCCATGTATTGTCATGATTGCCATCTGTTGCCCATGTATTGTCATGATTGCCCATCTGTTGCCCATGTATTGTCATAATAGCCCATCTGTTGCCCATATATTGTCATGATTGCCCATCTGTTGCCCATGTATTGTCATCATTGCTCATCTGTTGCCCATGTATTGTCATAGTTGCCCATGTATTGTCATGATTGCCCATCTGTTGCCCATGTATTGTCATGATTGTCTATCTGTTGCCTATGTATTGTCATAATAGCCCATCTTTTGCCCATGTATTGTCATGATTGCACATCTGTTGCCCATGCATTGTCATAGTTGCCCATGCATTGTCATAGTTGCCCATGTATTGTCATGATTGCCCATCTGTTGCCCATGTATTGACATGATAGCCCGTCTGTTGCCCATGTATTGTCATAATAGCCCATCTGTTGCCCATGTATTGACATGATAGCCATCTGTTGCCCATCTTTTGTCATAATAGCCCATCTGTTGCCCATGTATTGTCATGATTGCCATCTGTTGCCCATGTATTGTCATGATTGCCCATCTGTTGCCCATGTATTGTCATAATAGCCCATCTGTTGCCCATGTATTGTCATGATTGCCCATCTGTTGCCCATGTATTGTCATCATTGCTCATCTGTTGCCCATGTATTGTCATAGTTGCCCATGTATTGTCATGATTGCCCATCTGTTGCCCATGTATTGTCATGATTGTCTATCTGTTGCCTATGTATTGTCATAATAGCCCATCTGTTGCCCATGTATTGTCATGATTGCCCATCTGTTGCCCATGTATTGTCATGATTGCCCATCTGTTGCCCATGTATTGTCATAGTTGCCCATGTATTGTCATGATTGCCCATCTGTTGCCCATGTATTGTCATAATAGCCCATCTGTTGCCCATGTATTGTCATGATTGCCATCTGTTGCCCATGTATTGTCATGATTGCCCATCTGTTGCCCATGTATTGTCATGATTGCCCATCTGTTGCCCATGTATTGTCATGATTGCCCATCTGTTGCCTATGTATTGTCATAATAGCCCATCTGTTGCCCATGTATTGTCATGATTGCCCATCTGTTACCTATGTATTGTCATAGTTGCCCATA
The DNA here is from genome assembly GCA_037952835.1 of Lithobates septentrionalis. Taxonomy (NCBI): domain Eukaryota; kingdom Metazoa; phylum Chordata; class Amphibia; order Anura; family Ranidae; genus Lithobates; species Lithobates septentrionalis. The sequence continues at coordinate 102,122 of JBBDGP010004058.1, read as the reverse complement.
TATTGTCATGATTGCCCATCTGTTGCCCGTGTATTGTCATGATTGCCCATCTGTTGCCCATGTATTGTCATAATAGCCCATCTGTTGCCCGTGTATTGTCATGATTGCCCATCTGTTGCCCATGTATTGTCATGATTGCCCGTCTGTTGCCCATTTATTTACATGATAGCCCATCTGTTGCCCATGTATTGTCATAATAGCCTATCTGTTGCCCATGTATTGTCATGATAGCCCATCTTTTGCCCATGTATTGTCATAACAGCCCATCTGTTGCCCATGTATTGTCATGATTGCCCATCTCTTGCCCATGTATTGTCATGATTGCCCATCTGCTGCCCATGTATTGTCATGATAGCCCATCTGTTGCCCATGTATTGTCATAATTGCCCATCTGTTGCCCATTTATTGTCATGATTGCCCATCTGTTGCCCATGTATTGTCATGTTTGCCCATCTGTTGCCCATGTATTGTCATAGTTGCCCATGTATTGTCATGATTGCCCATCTGTTGCCCATGTATTGACATGATAGCCCATCTGTTGCCCATGTATTGTCATAATAGTCCATCTGCTGCCCATGTATTGTCATAATAGCCCATCTGTTGCCCATGTATTGTCATGATTGCCCATCTGCTGCCCATGTATTGTCATGATAGCCCATCTGTTGCCCATGTATTGTCATGATTGCCCATCTGTTGCCCATTTATTGTCATGATTGCCCATCTGTTGCCCTTGTATTGTCATGATTGCCCATCTGTTGCCCATGTATTGTCATAGTTGCCCATGTATTGTCATGGTTGCCTATCTGTTGCCCATGTATTGACATGATAGCCCATCTGTTGCCCGTGTATTGTCATAATAGCCCATCTGTTGCCCATGTATTGTCATGACAGCCCATCTCTTGCCCATGTATTGTCATAATGTCCCATTTCTTGCCCATGTATTGTCATGATTGCCCATCTGTTGCCCATGTATTGTCATGATTGCCCATCTGCTGCCCATGTATTGTCATGATTGCTCATCTGTTGCCCATGTATTGTCATGATTGCCCATCTGTTGCCCATGTATTGTCATGATTGCCCATCTGTTGCCCATGTATTGTCATGATTGCCCATCTGTTGCCCATGTATTGTCATAATAGCCCATCTGTTGCCCATGTATTGTCATGATTGCCCATCTGTTGACCATGTATTGTCATGCTTGCCCATCTGTTACCCATGTATTGTCATGATTGCCCATCTATTGCCCATGTATTGTCATGATTGTCCATCTGTTGCCCATGTATTGTCATGATAGCCCATCTGTTGCCCATGTATTGTCATGATTGTCCATCTGTTGCCCATGTATTGTCATGATAGCCCATCTGTTGCCCATGTATTGTCATGATTGTCCATCTGTTGCCCATGTATTGTCATGATTGCCCATCTATTGCCCATGTATTGTCATGATTGTCCATCTGTTGCCCATGTATTGTCATGATAGCCCATCTGTTGGCCATGTATTGTCACGATTGTCCATCTGTTGCCCATGTATTGTCATGATTGTCCATCAGTTGCCCATGTATTGTCATGATAGCCCATCTGTTGCCCATGTATTGTCATGATTGTCCATCTGTTGCCCATGTATTGTCATGATTGTCCATCAGTTGCCCATGTATTGTCATGATTGCTCATCTGCTGCCTATGTATTGTCATGATTGCTCATCTGTTGCCCATGTATTGTCATGATTGCCCATCTGTTGCCCATGTATTGTCATGATAGCCCATCTGTTGCCCATGTATTGTCATGATAGCCCATCTGTTGCCCATGTATTAAAACAGTTTCCTTTGGGTCTGTATATTGTAAACATTGTATATCCTCTTGCCGACTGTTTACTGTATATATATGGCAGCTCTCCTGCGTACTTCCAGGTCTGGGGCACTATAAGTCGCTGATCGCTGTCATTACTTGTAAAAAAATAAAAATATATCCCATAGTTTGTAGACATGATAACTTTTGTGCAAACCAATCATATATACTTATTGGAATTTTTTTACCAAAAATTTGTAGCAGAATACATATTGGCCTAAGCTGATGAGACATTTTTTATTGGATAATTTTTATATCCGGAAGTAAAAAAAAAATATATTTTTTAAATTGTTGGTCTTTTTTTTGTTTATAGCGCAAAAAATAAAAACTGCAACTTTAGTTAAAGTAACGCAGTGCCGTATTGCAAAAAATGGCCTGGTCATTGAGGGGGGTAAATCTCCTGGGGGGCAAGTGGTTATTGAACAGGAATAGAGGGAAAATCTTCCAATGGGAACACTAGTTCCAGGGATTCCCTCACTTTGGAGGGATTTCCTCTCACTTCCTGTTTTGAAAATGGGACAGGAAGTGAAGGGAAACCTCCCCAACGGGACACCTGATAGGTTACAGCCCTCTGATACTCCATCCAAATTGGAAAAAAAAGGTTTTGTCTTTCGTTGTACTTTACGTGCAGATTTGTATGTTTGCCACTAGATGGTGGTGTTCAGTCAATAAATGTGACAACATAACAGAGTGAAGACTGCAGAGGATTGGAAGGGATTGTACAGTGTGTGGGCAATCGTGGACTAGAATCATCCGGATAGCCACGTTTAATGGAGACACATCCACATTTTCTATCAATTTCAAATTTACGTGTATTTTTTTTCAGGGACCAGTCATGTGATATATAAATGATCTGAATGATATATTACTTGCACCCCAAGAATTGCACAGATATCAGTCACACATTATTGCCCCGTGGCGTTTAAAGGGACAGTAACCATTTTTTAAATTGCATTCTTTACTGGTTATATTTATGTTTTCTGACATCATTTTTGTTGATTTTATGTATTGTTGTGTTTGAGCGCAGCACTTCTTTTACTACTTCCCTGGGAAGATTTGTTTTATTGACCTTTAAGTGCTATCTGCTGTTTTCTTTACTTTTTCTGCTAAGCGCTGACTTTACATTTCTCACCTTATTGTTAGAGTTACCGGGGTTTAGTGTTAGGGTTACCAGGGTTTAGTGTTAGGGTTACCGGGGTTTAGTGTTAGAGTTACCGGGGTTTAGTGTTAGGGTTACCGGGGTTTAGTGTTAGAGTTACCGGGGTTTAGTGTTAGAGTTACCGGGGTTTAGTGTTAGAGTTACCGGGGTTTAGTGTTAGAGTTACCGGGGTTTAGTGTTAGAGTTACCGGGGTTTAGTGTTAGGGTTACCGGGGTTTAGTGTTAGGGTTACCGGGGTTTAGTGTTAGGGTTACCAGGGTTTAGTGTTAGAGTTACCGGGGTTTAGTGTTAGGGTTACCAGGGTTTAGTGTTAGGGTTACCAGGGTTTAGTGTTAGAGTTACCGGGGTTTAGTGTTAGGGTTACCGGGGTTTAGTGTTAGGGTTACCAGGGTTTAGTGTTAGAGTTACCGGGGTTTAGTGTTAGGGTTACCGGGGTTTAGTGTTAGGGTTACCAGGGTTTAGTGTTAGAGTTACCGGGGTTTAGTGTTAGGGTTACCGGGGTTTAGTGTTAGAGTTACCAGGGTTTAGTGTTAGAGTTACCGGGGTTTAGTGTTAGGGTTACCGGGGTTTAGTGTTAGAGTTACCGGGGTTTAGTGTTAGAGTTACCGGGGTTTAGTGTTAGGGTTACCGGGGTTTAGTGTTAGGGTTACCAGGGTTTAGTGTTAGGGTTACCGGGGTTTAGTGTTAGAGTTACCGGGGTTTAGTGTTAGGGTTACCGGGGTTTAGTGTTAGAGTTACCGGGGTTTAGTGTTAGGGTTACCGGGGTTTAGTGTTAGAGTTACCGGGGTTTAGTGTTAGGGTTACCGGGGTTTAGTGTTAGAGTTACCGGGGTTTAGTGTTAGGGTTACCGGGGTTTAGTGTTAGAGTTACCGGGGTTTAGTGTTAGAGTTACCGGGGTTTAGTGTTAGAGTTACCGGGGTTTAGTGTTAGGGTTACCGGGGTTTAGTGTTAGGGTTACCGGGGTTTAGTGTTAGGGTTACCAGGGTTTAGTGTTAGAGTTACCGGGGTTTAGTGTTAGGGTTACCGGGGTTTAGTGTTAGGGTTACCAGGGTTTAGTGTTAGAGTTACCGGGGTTTAGTGTTAGGGTTACCGGGGTTTAGTGTTAGGGTTACCAGGGTTTAGTGTTAGAGTTACCGGGGTTTAGTGTTAGGGTTACCAGGGTTTAGTGTTAGAGTTACCGGGGTTTAGTGTTAGGGTTACCGGGGTTTAGTGTTAGAGTTACCAGGGTTTAGTGTTAGAGTTACCGGGGTTTAGTGTTAGGGTTACCAGGGTTTAGTGTTAGAGTTACCGGGGTTTAGTGTTAGGGTTACCGGGGTTTAGTGTTAGGGTTACCGGGGTTTAGTGTTAGAGTTACCGGGGTTTAGTGTTAGGGTTACCGGGGTTTAGTGTTAGGGTTACCGGGGTTTAGTGTTAGAGTTACCGGGGTTTAGTGTTAGGGTTACCGGGGTTTAGTGTTAGGGTTACCAGGGTTTAGTGTTAGGGTTACCGGGGTTTAGTGTTAGGGTTACCGGGGTTTAGTGTTAGGGTTACCGGGGTTTAGTGTTAGGGTTACCGGGGTTTAGTGTTAGGGTTACCAGGGTTTAGTGTTAGGGTTACCGGGGTTTAGTGTTAGGGTTACCGGGGTTTAGTGTTAGGGTTACCGGGGTTTAGTGTTAGGGTTACCGGGGTTTAGTGTTAGAGTTACCGGGGGTTTAGTGTTAGGGTTACCAGGGTTTAGTGTTAGGGTTACCGGGGTTTAGTGTTAGGGTTACCGGGGTTTAGTGTTAGGGTTACCAGGGTTTAGTGTTAGGGTTACCGGGGGTTTAGTGTTAGGGTTACCAGGGTTTAGTGTTAGGGTTACCGGGGTTTAGTGTTAGGGTTACCGGGGTTTAGTGTTAGGGTTACCGGGGTTTAGTGTTAGGGTTACCGGGGTTTAGTGTTAGGGTTACCGGGGTTTAGTGTTAGGGTTACCAGGGTTTAGTGTTAGGGTTACCGGGGTTTAGTGTTAGGGTTACCGGGGTTTAGTGTTAGGGTTACCAGGGTTTAGTGTTAGGGTTACCGGGGTTTAGTGTTAGGGTTACCGGGGTTTAGTGTTAGAGTTACCGGGGTTTAGTGTTAGGGTTACCGGGGTTTAGTGTTAGGGTTACCAGGGTTTAGTGTTAGGGTTACCGGGGTTTAGTGTTAGGGTTACCAGGGTTTAGTGTTAGGGTTACCGGGGTTTAGTGTTAGGGTTACCAGGGTTTAGTGTTAGGGTTACCGGGGTTTAGTGTTAGAGTTACCAGGGTTTAGTGTTAGGGTTACCAGGGTTTAGTGTTAGAGTTACCGGGGTTTAGTGTTAGGGTTACCGGGGTTTAGTGTTAGGGTTACCGGGGTTTAGTGTTAGGGTTACCAGGGTTTAGTGTTAGGGTTACCGGGGTTTAGTGTTAGGGTTACCGAGGTTTAGTGTTAGAGTTACCGGGGTTTAGTGTTAGGGTTACCAGGGTTTAGTGTTAGAGTTACCGGGGTTTAGTGTTAGGGTTACCGGGGTTTAGTGTTAGGGTTACCGGGGTTTAGTGTTAGAGTTACCGGGGTTTAGTGTTAGGGTTACCGGGGTTTAGTGTTAGGGTTACTGGGGTTTAGTGTTAGGGTTACCGGGGTTTAGTGTTAGAGTTACCAGGGTTTAGTGTTAGGGTTACCAGGGTTTAGTGTTAGGGTTACCAGGGTTTAGTGTTAGGGTTACCAGGGTTTAGTGTTAGGGTTACCGAGGTTTAGTGTTAGAGTTACCAGGGTTTAGTGTTAGGGTTACCAGGGTTTAGTGTTAGGGTTACCAGGGTTTAGTGTTAGGGTTACCAGGGTTTAGTGTTAGAGTTACCAGGGTTTAGTGTTAGGGTTACCAGGGTTTAGTGTTAGGGTTACCAGGGTTTAGTGTTAGGGTTACCAGGGTTTAGTGTTAGGGTTACCGGGGTTTAGTGTTAGGGTTACCAGGGTTTAGTGTTAGGGTTACTGGGGTTTATTGTTAGAGTTACCGGGGTTTAGTGTTAGGGTTACTGGGGTTTAGTGTTAGAGTTACCGGGGTTTAGTGTTAGGGTTACCGGGGTTTAGTGTTAGGGTTACCAGGGTTTAGTGTTAGGGTTACCGGGTTTAGTGTTAGGGTTACCGGGGTTTAGTGTTAGAGTTACCGGGGTTTAGTGTTAGGGTTACCAGGGTTTAGTGTTAGGGTTACCGGGGTTTAGTGTTAGAGTTACCGGGGTTTAGTGTTAGGGTTACCGGGGTTTAGTGTTAGGGTTACTGGGGTTTAGTGTTAGGGTTACCAGGGTTTAGTGTTAGGGTTACCAGGGTTTAGTGTTAGGGTTACCGGGGTTTAGTGTTAGGGTTACCAGGGTTTAGTGTTAGGGTTACTGGGGTTTAGTGTTAGGGTTACCAGGGTTTAGTGTTAGGGTTACCAGGGTTTAGTGTTAGGGTTACCGGGGTTTAGTGTTAGAGTTACCGGGGTTTAGTGTTAGGGTTACCGGGGTTTAGTGTTAGGGTTACCAGGGTTTAGTATTAGGGTTACCGGGGTTTAGTGTTAGGGCTACCAGGGTTTAGTGTTAGGGTTACCGGGGTTTAGTGTTAGAGTTACTGGGGTTTAGTGTTAGGGTTACCGGGGTTTAGTGTTAGAGTTACCGGGGTTTAGTGTTAGGGTTACCGGGGTTTAGTGTTAGAGTTACCGGGGTTTAGTGTTAGGGTTACCGGGGTTTAGTGTTAGGGTTACCAGGGTTTAGTGTTAGGGTTACCGGGGTTTAGTGTTAGGGTTACCAGGGTTTAGTGTTAGAGTTACCGGGGTTTAGTGTTAGGGTTACCGGGGTTTAGTGTTAGGGTTACTGGGGTTTAGTGTTAGGGTTACCGGGGTTTAGTGTTAGGGTTACCGGGGTTTAGTGTTAGGGTTACCAGGGTTTAGTGTTAGGGTTACCGGGGTTTAGTGTTAGGGTTACCAGGGTTTAGTGTTAGGGTTACCGGGGTTTAGTGTTAGAGTTACCGGGGTTTAGTGTTAGGGTTACCGGGGTTTAGTGTTAGAGTTACCAGGGTTTAGTGTTAGGGTTACCAGGGTTTAGTGTTAGAGTTACCGGGGTTTAGTGTTAGGGTTACTGGGGTTTAGTGTTAGGGTTACCGGGGTTTAGTGTTAGGGTTACCAGGGTTTAGTGTTAGGGTTACCGGGGTTTAGTGTTAGGGTTACCGAGGTTTAGTGTTAGAGTTACCGGGGTTTAGTGTTAGGGTTACCAGGGTTTAGTGTTAGAGTTACCGGGGTTTAGTGTTAGGGTTACCGGGGTTTAGTGTTAGGGTTACCGGGGTTTAGTGTTAGAGTTACCGGGGTTTAGTGTTAGGGTTACCGGGGTTTAGTGTTAGGGTTACTGGGGTTTAGTGTTAGGGTTACCGGGGTTTAGTGTTAGAGTTACCAGGGTTTAGTGTTAGGGTTACCAGGGTTTAGTGTTAGGGTTACTGAGGTTTAGTGTTAGAGTTACCAGGGTTTAGTGTTAGGGTTACCAGGGTTTAGTGTTAGGGTTACCAGGGTTTAGTGTTAGGGTTACCAGGGTTTAGTGTTAGAGTTACCAGGGTTTAGTGTTAGGGTTACCAGGGTTTAGTGTTAGGGTTACCAGGGTTTAGTGTTAGGATTACCAGGGTTTAGTGTTAGGGTTACCGGGGTTTAGTGTTAGGGTTACCGGGGTTTAGTGTTAGGGTTACCAGGGTTTAGTGTTAGGGTTACCAGGGTTTAGTGTTAGGGTTACCGGGGTTTAGTGTTAGGGTTACCAGGGTTTAGTGTTAGGGTTACTGGGGTTTAGTGTTAGAGTTACCGGGGTTTAGTGTTAGGGTTACCGGGGTTTAGTGTTAGGGTTACTGGGGTTTAGTGTTAGGGTTACCGGGGTTTAGTGTTAGGGTTACCAGGGTTTAGTGTTAGGGTTACCGGGTTTAGTGTTAGGGTTACCGGGTTTTAGTGTTAGAGTTACCGGGGTTTAGTGTTAGGGTTACCAGGGTTTAGTGTTAGGGTTACCGGGGTTTAGTGTTAGAGTTACCGGGGTTTAGTGTTAGGGTTACCGGGGTTTAGTGTTAGGGTTACTGGGGTTTAGTGTTAGGGTTACCAGGGTTTAGTGTTAGGGTTACCAGGGTTTAGTGTTAGGGTTACCGGGGTTTAGTGTTAGGGTTACCAGGGTTTAGTGTTAGGGTTACTGGGGTTTAGTGTTAGGGTTACCAGGGTTTAGTGTTAGGGTTACCAGGGTTTAGTGTTAGGGTTACCGGGGTTTAGTGTTAGAGTTACCGGGGTTTAGTGTTAGGGTTACCGGGGTTTAGTGTTAGGGTTACCAGGGTTTAGTATTAGGGTTACCGGGGTTTAGTGTTAGGGCTACCAGGGTTTAGTGTTAGGGTTACCGGGGTTTAGTGTTAGAGTTACTGGGGTTTAGTGTTAGGGTTACCGGGGTTTAGTGTTAGAGTTACCGGGGTTTAGTGTTAGGGTTACCGGGGTTTAGTGTTAGGGTTACCGGGGTTTAGTGTTAGGGTTACCGGGGTTTAGTGTTAGGGTTACCGGGGTTTAGTGTTAGAGTTACCAGGGTTTAGTGTTAGGGTTACTGGGGTTTAGTGTCGGGGTTGTCAGAGTTGATGGAGGGTGAGGAATACAATGAGGGTTACAGGGAAGGTTAGTATTAGGATAACTGGAGGGTTAGGGATAACATTAAGGTTAGAGTTGGGGTTACAGGGAAGGTAAGTGTTGGGGTTACTGGAGGGTTAGTGTTAAGGTTAAAGGGAGGATTAGCGTTAGGGTTACTGAAGGGTTAGTGTTAGGTTTACTGGGGGGGTTAGTGTTAGGGTAACAGGGAGGGTTATTGTTAGGGTTACTGGGGGTGGGGGTTAGTGTTAGGGTTATTGGAGGATTAGGGTTACAGGGAGTCTGCTTACTGTGACTGGTTTGCTTTAAATTATTTAACTCTTGCAGCCCCAGAAATCATAGGGAGAATATTTTTGGGGCCTAAAACATATATAAATGAACTCTGGATGAAGCCCTTTAGAAAGCTACTGCAGTTGACCTGGCACGTTCGGGGTCACAGATCGGTGAAGATCTGGTGGATGTTCCCGTTTGCCTAGAAATAAATTCTAATTTTTAGTCAGGAATCAGATTTTAATTAATTTTAATTAATTTGCAGGTTTTCCATCCAAACTTCCCTCTGTGGTGTCTAAACCAGGAAATACAACCAGCGGTGTCACTGGGGTTGGTGTCACCTGGTGCGGTTGAACATGGCGTGTCACACATTTCACAGAGCCTGTCTTCTGAGGGGAGGGGTTTCAGGAGGCGGAGTTAGTACAGGAATCAGCAAGGTACCATGGGATATGTAGTCCTTAAAAAATGGAGGAGAATCTGCAAAGCATGCTGGGAGTCCAGGAAGTTGTAGAAAGAGGCGGCCGGCAGACAGGCATAAAAGGAGATTGTTAAAGTAATCTTATATTGCATTGTGGTTAATAACTATTGTTTGTATTGTTAGTACAATGTTAATGTTATATAATGGGAGTTTATGCTGTGATCGGAGATCTCCTTGAAGATAATGATTATATTTGAGCCCCCAAATCTCATAAGTGTGGAGTTTCCTTCTCTCCGTCTTCAGTATTAGTCAGTTTGCTCCCAATGTATTATGACCGAGTTCTGCTAACTGATGGCAAAAGCTGTACAAGAGTTGTTACCGTCAATGTGACCCCCCTGAATGATGTCTGTATGCCCCCCTCCTGTGTCTGTATGCCCCCTCCTGTGTCTGTATGCCCCCTCCTGTGTCTGTATGCCCCCCTCTTGTGTCTGTATGCCCCCCTCTTGTGTCTGTATGCCCCCCTCTTGTGTCTGTATGCCCCCCTGAATGATGTCTGTATGCCCCCCTCCTGTGTCTGTATGCCCCCTCCTGTGTCTGTATGCCCCCTCCTGTGTCTGTATGCCCCCTCCTGTGTCTGTATGCCCCCTCCTGTGTCTGTATGCCCCCCTCTTGTGTCTGTATGCCCCCCTGAATGATGTCTGTATGCCCCCCTCCTGTGTCTGTATGCCCCCCTCTTGTGTCTGTATGCCCCCCTGAATGATGTCTGTATGCCCCCCTCCTGTTTCTGTATGCCCCCCTGAATGATGTCTGTATGCCCCCCTCCTGTGTCTGTATGCCCCCCTCTTGTGTCTGTATGCCCCCCTCCTGTGTCTGTATGCCCCCTCCTGTGTCTGTATGCCCCCCTCTTGTGTCTGTATGCCCCCCTCTTGTGTCTGTATGCCCCCCTCTTGTGTCTGTATGTCCCCCTCCAGTGTCTGTATGCCCCCCTCTTGTGTCTGTATGCCCCCCTCTTGTTTCTGTATGTCCCCCTCCAGTGTCTGTATGCCCCCCTCCTGTGTCTGTATGTCCCCCTCCAGTGTCTGTATGCTCCCCTCTTGTGTCTGTATGCCCCCCTCTTGTGTCTGTATGCCCCCCTCTTGTGTCTGTATGTCCCCCTCCAGTGTCTGTATGCCCCCCTCTTGTGTCTGTATGCCCCCCTCTTGTGTCTGTATGTCCCCCTCCAGTGTCTGTATGCCCCCCTCCTGTGTCTGTATGTCCCCCTCCAGTGTCTGTATGCCCCCCTCTTGTGTCTGTATGCCCCCCTCTTGTGTCTGTATGCCCCCCTCTTGTGTCTGTATGTCCCCCTCCAGTGTCTGTATGCCCCCCTCTTGTGTCTGTATGCCCCCCTCTTGTGTCTGTATGCCCCCCTCTTGTGTCTGTATGCCCCCCTCTTGTGTCTGTATGCCCCCCTCTTGTGTCTGTATGCCCCCCTCTTGTGTCTGTATGCCCCCTCTTGTGTCTGTATGCCCCCCTCCTGTGTCTGTATGCCCCCTCTTGTGTCTGTATGCCCCCCTCCTGTGTCTGTATGCCCCCCTCTTGTGTCTGTATGCCCCCCTCCTGTGTCTGTATGCCCCCCTCTTGTGTCTGTATGCCCCCCTCTTGTGTCTGTATGCCCCCCTCTTGTGTCTGTATGCCCCCCTCTTGTGTCTGTATGCCCCCCTCTTGTGTCTGTATGCCCCCCTCATGTGTCTGTATGCCCCCTCCTGTGTTTTTATGCCCCCTCCTGTGTCTGTATGCCCCCCTCCTGTGTCTGTATGTCCCCCTGAATGATGTCTGTATGTCCCCCTCCTGGGTCTGTATGCCCCCCTCCTGGGTCTGTATGCCCCCCTCCTGTAGGATTTATGCCCCCCTCCTGTAGGATGTAGATATACTCAGCAGGCATTGTGTAGGGGCAGCCACAGGTGTCCATGAAGTCATCATAGAGGATGGCAGCTGAATGGATCCCAGAGAGTAAGAAAAGGAAAATGTCCCTTTAAAGGGAAACTACAGCGGGGTATAGAAAATACCCCCCCTCCCCCCTCCCCCCTTCAAAATAATCTCATTTTGTTTCTTTAAAGTTTGAAATGAAGACACCATTTTTGTTTTATCCAGCTGTATTTACTCCGTGTGACTTATACCATCCAAGTGAAAGATAAAACACCAACATGTCAGAAAAAACGGAATCCCTGAGTTGGAAAAAGGATTCCCCCCTCCCACTCTTGTGTTAGTATTTTGTTGAACCCCTTTTACTGTAATTCCAGCCTTTAATCTGTTGGGATTTGTCTCTACTCACTTTGCACATCTAGACTGCAATATTTGCTCACTTTTCTCCGCAGAACGGCTCAAGTTCAGTTACATCTTAAGGTAAGCGTTTGTGGACTGCAGTCTTCAATTATTCCACAGATTTTCAATTGGGTTTAAGTCTGGGCTCTGACTAGGCCATGCAAAGACATTCAGCACCTTCTCCTCCAACCACTCTGTGCTCATTGGTGGACATTCCCCACCTTCTTCTTCAACCTCTGTGTGCTCATTGGTAGATATTCCCGCCTTCTCCTCCAACCACTGTGTGCTCATTGGTGGACATTCCAGGTCTTCTCCTCCAACCACTGTGTGCTCATTGGTAGACATTCCCGCTTTCTCCTCCAACCACTGTATGCTCATTGGTGGACATTCCAGGTCTTCTCCTCCAAACACTGTGTGCTCATTGGTAGACATTCCCCGCCTTCTCCAACCACTGTGCGCTCGTTGGTGGAAATTCCCCGCCTTCTCCTCCAACCACTGTGTGCTCATTGGTGGACATTCTCTGCCTTCTCCTCCAACTGATGTGTGCTCATTGGTGGCCATTCCCCGCCTTCTACCCCAACCAACATGTGTTCATTGGTGGAATTCCCTGCCTTCTCCTCCAACCACGTGTGCTCATTGGTGGATATTTCCCACCTTCTCCTCCAACCACTGTGTGCTCATTGGTGGACATTTCCTGCCTTCTCCTCCAACCACTGTGTGCTCATTGGTGGCCATTCCCCACCTTCTCCTCCCACCACTCTGTTCTCATTGGTGGACATTCCCTGCCTTCTCCTCCAACCACTGTGTGCTCATTGGGGAACATTTCCCACCTTTTCCTCCAACCACTGTGTGCTCATTGGTGGACATTCCCTGTCTTCTCCTCCAATCCTTGAGTGTTCATTGGTGGATATTCCCCTCCTTCTCCTCCAACCACTGTGTGCTCATTGGTGGACATTCCCCGCCTGCTCCTCCAAACCCTGAGTGTTCATTGGTGGATATTCCCCGCCTTCTCCTCCAACCACTGTGTGCTCATTGGTGGACATTTACCGCCTTCTCCTCCAACCACCATGTGCTCATTGGTGGATATTCCACTCCTCCTCCAACCACTGTGTGCTCATTAGTGGACATTCCCCTCCTTCTCCTCCAACCACTGTGTGCTCATTAGTGGACATTCCCCACTAGGGATGAGCTTCGTGTTCGAGTCGAACCCATGTTCGACTCGAACATCGGCTGTTCGACCGTCCGTTGAATTGCGAACGATATGGGCCGTTCGCGCCAAATTCGTGTGGCGCGTCACGGCCCATAATTCACTGCGGCATCGCAGTGCATTGCTGGCTGATGATTGGCCAAGCATGCACTATGACCCGCATGCTTGGCCAATCACAGCGCCGTCAGTAGAGAGAGCTGTAATTGGCCAAAGCCAGGGTGGCTTTGGCCAATTATGGCTCAGGGGATTTAGTACACACCCCACACTATATAAGGCCGCCTGCACGTTGGCCCTGTGTAGTGTGTTCCGGTGTGCTGAGAGATAGAGAGAGAGAGACAGACAGTGTCATTTGATTTGAGTTAGATAGATTAGGCAGAACAGTCAGTCAGTTAGCTGCACTTACAGTGTATTGTGTATATATATGCATCCCAGGTGTTGCATATATATATATACACTGTATTCAGTTTAGCTAGATCCGTTCCTGTTATCTTCTAAACTATTTACATTTAGTGCAGTGCGTCCTGCTCACAGTGTTCAGCTAGATCCGTTCCTGTTATCTTCCTACTGACAGGCAGGCTTGTCTGGTTACAGTATATAAAGCTACCTGAAGAAAATTACAGGTGTTCTATCCCAGCTTAGTGCAGCTACAGGCCATTAGTATGTCTGGAAGGCCAAGAAGGAGAGGCAGACAGTCACAAGCCAATAAGAGAGGGCAAGCAGGCTCTGTGTCTAGTGCTAGTCGTGGAGACGGTGCATCCTCATCAGCCCGTGGCCATGGGACACGCTTGGCCTTTTTTTCGGCAGCTGGCCGCGTTGAGCCGCAACATGCGGAAGACTTGGTCGAGTGGATGACCAAGCCGTCCTCATCCTCCTCATCCTCTCTCACCCATGCCCAGGGTACTTTGTCTGGCAAAGCAGCGGCCTCTTCCCTCGGCTCAATGTCATCAGTGACTCCTTCCCTAGCTCCACCATGTCCTCCTGAGGAGTCCCTCGAACTGTTTGACCACAGTGTTGGGTACATGCTCCAGGAGGATGCCCAGCGTTTGGAAGGCTCTGATGATGATACTGAGCTCGATGAAGGCAGTAACATGAGCACGGACAGAGGGGGTGCCCAAGAAGGACAGCAATCTGGCAGTCATGCTCCCCCTGCTGCAGCATACTGCCAGGTTTGCTCCAGTGATGAGGAGCGAGGGGATGATGAGGTCACTGACTCAACGTGGGTGCCTGATAGGAGAGAGGAGGAGGAGGAGGAGGAGGAGGAGGCGGCACATCACCAACGAGGCAGGATGCCCTCCAGGGGCCAGCCTAAGGGCAGCACATTGACTGCATCACACCCCAAATCTCCACATGTGCAGGGCGCTGCAGTCTCTGCGCGTTATTCAAAAAGTTCTTTGGTGTGGGCCTTTTTTGAGACGAGTGCATCAGATCGCACCGCTGCTATTTGCAACATATGTCTCAAGCGTATCTCGCGTGGCCAAAACATCTCCCGCTTGGGTACCACATGCTTGACCAGACATATGTTGACCTGCCATGCAGTTCGTTGGCAAGCGTATCTAAAAGACCCACACCAAAGAACAAAGAGGATCTCTCCTTGCTCCTCATCAGCTGAGATTTCCAACCCCACTAGACCTCCAGTCCTCTCTGAGACCTGCAGTGAGAGGAATGAAGGTGTAGAATTAGGTGTGTCACAGCCAAGTACTTGTGGGCAATCTGCTTTTGGTACACCGACGTCAGATTGTACCAGGCAAATTTCCCTGCCCCAGCTGCTGCACCGCCGAAAGAAGTTTGCTCCCAGCCATCCACATGCCCAGCGGTTGAATGCTAGCTTGGCTAAATTGCTAGCACTTCAACTGCTGCCTTTTCAGTTGGTAGACTCTGCCCCCTTCCGTGAGTTTGTGGAATGTGCGGTTCCTCAGTGGCAGGTACCCAAACGCCACTTTTTCTCACGGAAGGCGATTCCGGCTCTCTACCGGCATGTGGAAGGCAATGTCCATGCCTCGCTGGACAGGGCGGTCATCGGTAAGGTGCATATTACCGCTGACTCGTGGTCCAGCAGGCATGGACAGGGACGTTACCTAAGTTTCACGGCGCATTGGGTGACTCTGCTGGCAGCTGGGAAGGATGCAGGACAAGGTGCAGTAGTGTTGGAGGTTGTTCCGCCACCACGCCTCCAAAATGCTAATGATTGTGACACACCTCTCTCCTCCACCCCCTCCTCTTCTTCCTCCATGGCCTCTTCCTCGGAACCAGCGGTGCTCCGTAGTCGTTCAAGGGGCTACGCAAGTACGCAGGCCAAAAGATGCCATGCGGTGCTTGAGCTGGTGTGCTTGGGGGACAGGAGCCACACTGGGGCAGAGGTTCTGTCAGCTCTGCAGGGGCAGGTTCAGAGGTGGTTGACGCCACACCAACTTAAGGCAGGAATGGTGGTTTGCGACAATGGCACCAACCTCCTCTCTGCCCTCCGACAGGGACAAATGACCCATGTGCCCTGTTTGGCTCACGTCCTTAACTTGGTGGTGCAGCAGTTCTTGGGCAGGTACCCGGGCTTACAGGATGTCCTGAGGCAGGCCAGGAAAGTCTGTGTGCATTTCCGCCGGTCATATAATGCCAGTGCTCGGCTGGCTGACCTCCAAAAGTAATTTTCCCTGCCCAAGAACCGCCTAATCTGTGACATGCCCACCAGGTGGAACTCAACGTTGGCCATGCTGCAGCGGCTGCACACGCAGCAGAGGGCCATCAATGAGTACCTGTGCGACTATGGCACCAGGACAGGGTCAGGGGAGCTTGGTTTTTTTTCCCCACGCCAGTGGGCCATGATCAGGGATGCATGCACTGTCCTGTCACCATTTGAGGAGGCCACGAGGATGGTGAGCAGTGACAGTGCATGCATCAGTGACACTGTCCCCCTTCTCCACCTGTTGGAGCACACGCTGCGTGGAATAATGGACAGGGCACTTGAGGCAGAACAGAGGCAGGAAGAGGAGGACTTCCTTAGCTCTCAAGGCCCCCTTTATCCAGACAGTGTTCCGTGCCCGCCGATCACACAGGAAGAGAACGAGGAGGAGGAGGAGGAGGAGGAAGATTGTGTCAGTATGGAGGTGGAGCCTGGCACTCAGCATCAGCAGCAGTCTTTAAGGGATCAGTCCCAAGAAACACATGGACTTGTATGTGGCTGGGAGGAGGTGGCTGCGGATCATGTCGTCCTTAGTGACCCAGAGGACTCTGGACCGAATGCCTCAGCAAACCTACACTGCATGGCCTCCCTGATCCTGCAAAGCCTGCGTAAGGATCCTCGTATTTGTGGTATTAAGGAGAAGGACCAATACTGGCTGGCAACCCTCCTTGATCCACGTTACAAGGGTAAGGTTGCGGACCTTATCTTGCCATCGCAGAGGGAGCAGAGGATGAAACATCTTCGGGAGGCCTTGCAGAAAGGTCTGTACAACGCGTTCCCAGAGACTGGGAGGTTACAAACTCCTGTTTCTGGACAACGTGTTGCTGAGGCTTCGGTCAGTCAAAGAAGGAGCGGTGGAGAAGGTGGCCGTCTGACCGATGCGTTCAGACAATTTTTTGGTCCGCAGCCCCAAGGTATGATCGGTTCCAGCAACCATCGCCAGCGTCTGTTTTACATGGTGCAGGAATACCTAGGGGCAAGATCAGACTTGGACACCTTTCCCACCGAAAATCCTCTGGGTTACTGGGTCTTGAGGATGGATCACTGGCCAGAGCTTGCACAGTATGCAATTGAGCTACTGGCCTGTCCTGCATCCAGCGTTCTTTCAGAATGCACATTCAGTGCTGCTGGAGGCTTTGTAACCGATCACAGGGTGCGTCTGTCCACTGACTCGGTCGATCGGCTGACCTTCATAAAAATGAATCAGTCTTGGATCACCACCAGCTATCAAGCACCTGATGCTGATGTAACCGAATAATTTTTTTTGAAATCTCAGATCCCTTCAAAGACTGCCTATGCTGATGCTGAGTGACTATCCCTGAGTAATTATCCTCTTCCTCCTCAATCATCACGCTGATAGCTTGTAAGAACATTTTTGGTTCTGGGCGCCACCACCAGTGCCTAAGGCACAATTTTTCAGCCCCTGTTTAACAGGGGCGTGTAATTACAATTTTTGATGTAATACTTTGCAGCAGGGCTCGTTCCTGCATTCCAACTAGAGTGTCTGTGAGGGGTTGCAGTGTTGTGGCACCAGCACCAGTGCCTAAGGCCTCATTTTTCAGCCCCTGTTCAACAGGGGCATGTAATTACAATTCTTGATCTAATATTTCACAGCAGGGCCCTGTGAGGGCTTACAGTGTTGTGGCCACAGCAACACCTAAGGCCCAAATTTCTGCTGAGTATATAGGGCAGGACCCTACTTTCAAACATCTAACTTACAAACGACTCCTACTTGCAAACGGAAGGAGACAACAGGAAGTGAGATGAAATCTACCCCTAGGAAGGGAAATTCTCTCCTGTAAGAGTTAATATGGGAAAACAATTTCTCCTTTCCACTGATGCTTTCCAATCCTTGTTCCACAAAAAAACCCAAATTTTCAAAAAACATTTTTCATTGGGACAAAAAGTGAGGTGAAATCTTCTGAAGAGGAGGAAAGACAGCAAAACAAATGTCACAGGGGTGATAACCCTTCCCTATGTTTTCCATAAAGCTTAAAAAAGATTTTTTGGCTGGAGCTAAACATGTTAAAAACTTTCAAAATTACAAACAGATTCTACTTAACAACAAACCTACAGTCCCTGTCTTGTTTGCACCGCCTGTATACTGCTGTTCAGAGTAGGGCTGGGAAAAAAATCGATTTGAATCTTGAATCGAGTTGAGAGGTCAAATCGATTCAAATCTTCTTCAAATCGATTTTTTTAGATTTTTTTTTTTTTTTTTTTAACAGCACCGCGCCGGGCCTGAGGAGCTGCGGGCACGATTTTTCAGGCGAGGCCCCGGCTTCGGCCTAGTCCGCGAGGCCCGACGCTGTGCATGGGTGGGTGGGTGTGTAGGCGGGGTAATGGGCGAGGCTGTTGGTGGAACACTGCTGTGTATTGGAGGGCTGTGATATCAGAAGGAGGAGGGGGTGGGGGGATCACAGGGACATTCCCGGGCTGCAGAGAGAGAGAGAGAAGGGAGGGTGAGTCAGAGCTGCCTGTATGGTGTATTTCATGAGATACTGATAGCCATGTGATCACTGCCAGAAAGAATAATACCTCAGAGGAGAGAAGTCACATCACATCCCATTCCATATATTCACCCTTTTTAAATTTCATTACACAGCACTGTGCTCAATATGTGACATCACACAGCAATGTGCTCATCACTGTATACTGACACGCTACATCACTGTAAACTGACACACTACATCACTGTATACTGACACGTGTCAGTATACGGTGATGTAGCGACGTGTCAGTATACGGTGATGTAGCGACGTGTCAGTATACGGTGATGTAGTATGTCAGTATACGGTGATGTAGTATGTCAGTATACGGTGATGTAGTGTGTCAGTATACAGTGATGTAGTGTGTCAGTATACGGTGATGTAGCGACGTGTCAGTATACGGTGATGTAGTGTGTCAGTATACGGTGATGTAGTGTGTCAGTATACGGTGATGTAGTATGTCAGTATACGGTGATGTAGTGTGTCAGTATACAGTGATGTAGTGTGTCAGTATACGGTGATGTAGCGACGTGTCAGTATACGGTGATGTAGTATGTCAGTATACGGTGATGTAGTGTGTCAGTATACGGTGATGTAGTGTGTCAGTATACGGTGATGTAGTGTGTCAGTATACGGTGATGTAGTGTGTCAGTATACGGTGATGTAGTGTGTCAGTATACGGTGATGTAGTGTGTCAGTATACGGTGATGTAGCGACGTGTCAGTATACGGTGATGTAGTGTGTCAGTATACGGTGATGTAGTATGTCAGTATACGGTGATGTAGTGTGTCAGTATACGGTGATGTAGTGTGTCAGTATACAGTGATGTAGTGTGTCAGTATACGGTGATGTAGTGTGTCAGTATACGGTGATGTAGTGTGTCAGTATACGGTGATGTAGTGTGTCAGTATACGGTGATGTAGCGACGTGTCAGTATACGGTGATGTAGTGTGTCAGTATACGGTGATGTAGCGACGTGTCAGTATACGGTGATGTAGTGTGTCAGTATACGGTGATGTAGCGACGTGTCAGTATACGGTGATGTAGTATGTCAGTATACGGTGATGTAGTGTGTCAGTATACGGTGATGTAGTGTGTCAGTATACGGTGATGTAGTGTGTCAGTATACGGTGATGTAGTGTGTCAGTATACGGTGATGTAGTATGTCAGTATACGGTGATGTAGTGTGTCAGTATACAGTGATGTAGTGTGTCAGTATACGGTGATGTAGCGACGTGTCAGTATACGGTGATGTAGTATGTCAGTATACGGTGATGTAGTGTGTCAGTATACGGTGATGTAGTATGTCAGTATACGGTGATGTAGTATGTCAGTATACGGTGATGTAGTGTGTCAGTATACAGTGATGTAGTGTGTCAGTATACGGTGATGTAGCGACGTGTCAGTATACGGTGATGTAGTATGTCAGTATACGGTGATGTAGTGTGTCAGTATACGGTGATGTAGTGTGTCAGTATACGGTGATGTAGTGTGTCAGTATACGGTGATGTAGTGTGTCAGTATACGGTGATGTAGTGTGTCAGTATACGGTGATGTAGCGACGTGTCAGTATACGGTGATGTAGTGTGTCAGTATACGGTGATGTAGTGTGTCAGTATACGGTGATGTAGCGACGTGTCAGTATACGGTGATGTAGTGTGTCAGTATACGGTGATGTAGCGACGTGTCAGTATACGGTGATGTAGTGTGTCAGTATACGGTGATGTAGTGTGTCAGTATACGGTGATGTAGTGTGTCAGTATACGGTGATGTAGCGACGTGTCAGTATACGGTGATGTAGTGTGTCAGTATACGGTGATGTAGCGACGTGTCAGTATACGGTGATGTAGTGTGTCAGTATACGGTGATGTAGCGACGTGTCAGTATACGGTGATGTAGTATGTCAGTATACGGTGATGTAGTGTGTCAGTATACGGTGATGTAGTGTGTCAGTATACGGTGATGTAGTGTGTCAGTATACGGTGATGTAGTGTGTCAGTATACGGTGATGTAGTGTGTCAGTATACGGTGATGTAGTGTGTCAGTATACGGTGATGTAGTGTGTCAGTATACGGTGATGTAGTGTGTCAGTATACGGTGATGTAGTATGTCAGTATACGGTGATGTAGTGTGTCAGTATACGGTGATGTAGTGTGTCAGTATACGGTGATGTAGCGACGTGTCAGTATACGGTGATGTAGTATGTCAGTATACGGTGATGTAGTGTGTCAGTATACGGTGATGTAGTGTGTCAGTATACGGTGATGTAGTGTGTCAGTATACGGTGATGTAGTGTGTCAGTATACGGTGATGTAGTGTGTCAGTATACGGTGATGTAGTGTGTCAGTATACGGTGATGTAGTGTGTCAGTATACGGTGATGTAGTATGTCAGTATACGGTGATGTAGTGTGTCAGTATACGGTGATGTAGTGTGTCAGTATACGGTGATGTAGTGTGTCAGTATACGGTGATGTAGTGTGTCAGTATATACAGTGATGTAGTGTCACCTGTCACCACCGAGCTTGCCTCAACCTGCTGTTGATAGGTACATTTTCCTTGCAAAGAATGTTTAAAATGCACTTACATTTTTTTGGACATTTTGTTTGTTGATGCACTTTAAGATAATAATAAAAAAAAAAAAAAAATCGGATTCGAATCGTGAATCGAGTTTTTTATAAAAAAATCGCAGATTTTTTTGGGGGGGAAAATCTCCCAGCCCTAGTTCAGAGTATATAGGGCCTGGTGGCCCCACACCTTTCCTTATTTTAATTTGGGTGCGGGGTTCCCCTTAATATCCATACAAGACCCAAAGGGCCTGGTAATGGACTGGGGGGTACCCATGTCGTTTGTCTCACTGATTTTCATCCATATTGCCAGGACCCGACATGACATTAAAGCCGCAAGCAGTTTTAAATGAGATTTTTTCCTTTAAAAATGACATTTGGTGCAGGGACTGTTCTAAACACGGGAAACACGCGTCACTTTACAGGCATACTATAGACACCCCCCAGGTACCATATTTAAAGGAATATTTCACTTTTTTTTTTTTTACTTTAAGCATCATTAAAATCACTGCTCCCGAAAAAACGGCCGTTTTTAAAAGTTTTTTTTGCATTGATACATGTCCCCTGGGGTAGGACCCGGGTCCCCAAACCCTTTTTAGGACAATACCATGCAAATTAGCCTTTAAAATGAGCACTTTTGATTTCGAACGTTCGAGTCCCATAGACGTCAATGGGGTTCTAACGTTCGTGCGAACTTTCGGTCCGTTCGCGGGTTCTGGTGCGAACCGAACCGGGGGGTGTTCGGCTCATCCCTAGTGCTGACCCTTTAAGGGGTTTATCATTATGTGACTGCAAATAGGGATTGGGAGCTTTCCGTTAGCCGCCGGTAACTGTGTCGGGAGCACGCAGGTCGATCGCTCTCTGCACAGCTGTATTTACACGAATGCACGGCGCCAAGGCCCGCCCACCGAGAGGCTGCATATTTGTGTACAGCTGGTGCCAAGGGGTACAAGGCTACCATAATGGAGGTGCACAGAAGTGACTTGAATGCTTTAAAAACGCTTTATTCCAGTGTCTGTGGTTGCAGCTGTCCTGCAATCCCCGGTGATCCCGCCATGAATGTCCTTGTTCAGGCACTTCCTGTTATAGGATGACAACTGTCTCACAACTCTGCTCCTGTGTTGTCACCCCTTGTAGAGACTATGGCATTGTCCACCATTATCACTATCAGGAAGCCGGTCCTTATGATGTGCAGATGACAATGGAGGGAGTGCATGTAGACCGGAAGTGGCTAAAAGAGGGTGCAGGAGATCAGCAGGACTGAGATGCCAAAAAAAGGTTCAAATAAATGTGAGAACGCACCATTTCCTGCAGTCTCGCGCCAGCGGCAGGTCTACATCTCTCCCATAGGTCACTAGAAGATCAGCGTGACGGTGCAGCCCCCATAGATCTTGAGGAGTAAAGCCTGGTCAAGTATAGCCAAAGCCCCCCCCATTACACTGTCACCCTGGAAGCCGCCTACAAAGTCCTTCTCCGCTAGTACCAAGTTCTGACCCACATTGCCCACTCCAACCCGTCATATAGTGATAGATAGTTCCGGGGATGAGATCTGGTGGTCCTGCCCCCAATTGGTAGGCTTCTGGTCAAAATTCTTCTGCCTCCTAACGACCCTCTTCCATGTCCCCTTCCACAAAGACGCTAAACATGCGCTCTCCATTGCCCAATCCCGGGGCCTCTTTTCCCATCAATAGAAATTGGCCACATACCTTTTTTATCATCACCAAAGGTATTATAGCCAGAGCCTACAAGAAACTCTCAGTCCGATCCTGACTGCCCTAATGGTTCATGAGAAGATGTCCACCATCCTTCATGACTTTGAAGTTCTCAAAGTGTGGGCCTCATGGTGGTCAGGCGTCCAATAGGATCGCCTGACCTTTCAGCCAATCAGGAAACGGGTATTAGACCCACGCTGGTTGGTGGGGAGGCGGTTCAGTGTTAGAACAGTGAATATTCATTTGCTTTTCTAACACACCTGGGTGGGCTCCAAGCCCACCCAGCCCATTAGAGCTTATGGCTTTCATCAGGTGCTTCAAAGAAACATCCCCGCCGCTGGCATTCAGGCGCCCGGGGTTCTGAAAGGGGCCTGAATAGGGGGTGGCCGCAGCGGCCCTGGATAGATTCATGCTATGCTTGAATCTATCTATTAACCATATAAGGGGTGGCGTGGATAGAAGGGGCGGCGCCCTTAATGGATGGGCCGCCGTTGCTGCCGATGATAGCAAACCAGGGCTGCTGGAGATGCTCACAGACCTGGAGGAGAAGTTCCAGGACCCCGTGGGTATAGGGTGGAAGGGAAATCAGCTTGGGGGATGACCTAGTGGAATCAATATTTTATGACAAGAATGGTGATTGGTCATCACCCAGTTGGGGGTTATTCCTGCTTCTAGGAAATGCGTTGGTGTAAACGGCCCCCAGCGTTTGTGAATGACCCCCCCCCCCCTCCCCCGGCGGGTCGTGGGAATACAATCCTTCTGCGACTTTTTCTGCAGAAAATGAGAAACAAGAAACATGAACAGATGGAGCGGAGTGACGCTGACTTTCCAATTAACTTGGGTCCGATTTTCTACCATCCAGAACCTGAGGAATATATTAGAGATCTCAGAACATCGGTGTCTGCTGGGGGCTCCATATGGTGAGATATTTACGGGGGTCCCGGCGGAGGACAGTCCATAAATCGGCAGCTGGTAGACGGAAGGTTTCTATGTTTGTAGCAGAGTGCGAGGCGACTGTTTACATACTTAAATATGATGAATAATGCAGAACACCGATCGAGTCCGGCAAAGAGAAACCGATCTCAGAGCCAAGAGGAAGAAATCTTCTACCGGAGATAATCAGCCACCAGATGACCCAGATCCAGAATGTGCCACATATGCTGATGTATGGCGGGACTTTCTACAGGTAGGTGAGCTTGTGTTGGGCCAATCTTCATGTGCACTTGGTGGGTGGCCTGAGGGGGGCGCCATTCCAAACCTCATACATGATGCCTCCACAATGTAGGCGGTGGGGGGGGGGGGGGGTTTGACTGCTTTCCTGGAAACATCTAAACGGCAGCATTTGTGTGGGCAGGAGAAGACTACAGTACATCCTCCAATCTGAAGGTGGTATTGCACCATCCTATCAGGTTGGTGGGGTCCAATGAGGAGGAATGTCTCCTATCTTGGGCTACAGATGGCCATCTTGGAAAGGACAGTAATCCGATTGGATGTCCCATGAGGTTTGGGTGGCCATTTTGATGTAGGACCAAATAAAATTAGGGGGTCCACGTCACTCTGCTCACCAGTAATGAGGCAGAAGGCAAGGAAAAAAGAAAGCGCGGGTGCTGACGGGGGGGGGGGGGGTCGGGAGGAGTAGGGATGTATTAGACAGTGGGGTGGGCAGGAGGGGCGGCTGCCCCGGGCACAATGGTTTATTGCAGGGATGGGGGGCGCACTGTGCCAGTTTCTCCTGTTACAAGGCTGATAGGAGTAGTGACAGTGGCATCACTACTAATCCCAAACCTTATAGGAAGCGGGGGGGGGGGGGGGCACAGTTTGGGATGTTTGTCCTGGGTGCTGGATGACCTTGTCCCCGGCACAGTCTATGATGACCAGTTTATTAGGACCAAATATACTCGGCACAGAGAAGAAGTGTGAAAAGGGAAAAAGAACTTCAATAAAAGAGAGATAATAATGTACAGTGAGTGTCACAGGAACATAATAGGAAAAATCTGGGCCCCACACAGAGACGGCTTTAATGTGAACCCAACATATGACCATAGATGGGACATTATATACAACATGGGATCGCTGAGCAACATTGTCCTGACTGATGGAGAACGCTTCCAGGCCAAGCTCCAGGAAATCTAAATATGACATTTCCAATGATTTTATCTGATTTGGAATATGAAGCAAATTATTACAGCCATGGACTGTGATTGGAGATCTTCACTCTCTGATCCTCCTCTGTCCATCCCTGATCCTCCTCTGTCCATCCCTGATCCCTGATCCTCCTTTGTCCATCTCTGATCCTCCTTTGTCCATCTCTGATCCTCCTCTGTCCATCCCTGATCCTCCTCTGTCCATCCCTGATCCTCCTTTGTCCATCTCTGATCCTCCTCTGTCCATCCCTGATCCTCCTCTGTCCATCCCTGATCCTCCTCTGTCCATCCCTGATCCTCCTCTGTCCATCCCTGATCCTCAGGGCCGATCCTAGGCGGGTGCACGGGGTGCAGTTCACCCAGGCGCCACAGAGGTGGGGGCGCTCAAGCGCCAGAGTGCTCCCCTCCCTCCTCCTGCTCTTCTTGGTGTCCACAGGCCGCTCTCTCCGCCGGCGCTGTGTTTCCTGCTTAAGTCCGTCCCCGCCCGCTCCATCCTCTTGTCAGAGGAGATCGGAGCGGCTCTCTGTTCGGAGAGAGACCTGCGCAGTGACGTAGTTGGGGGGCGGGGCAGTCCGTGCCGCGCGGCGCGACGTACAGTGCCTGTCTGTCATTTATTTTTCTCCTCTCCGTCACGATCTTCTCCACCCGGGTGGCGCGGCTGCACGCCCGGGTGGGGTTTGTCCTGGGGGGGTCTGTGGGGGGACTCGGAGATTCTGTACTAATAGAGGAGGGGGGGTTTGTGGGGGGGGTCTGTACTAAATTAGTACAGACTCCTCCCCACAAACCCCCACTCCTCTATTGGTACAGACTCCCCCCCCACAAACCCCCCCTCCTCTATTAGTACTACTAATAGAGGAGGGGGGGTTTGTGGGGGGTCTGTACTAATAGAGGAGGGGGGGTTTGTGAGGGGGAGTCTGTACTAATGGAGGGGGGGTAGTTTGTCCTGAAGGGGGTCTGTACTAATGGGGGGTTAATTTATCGGGGGGTCTGTACTAATGGAGGGGGGTTTGTCCTGAGGGGGGGTCTGTACTTATGGAGGGGGAGTCTGTACTAATGGAGGGGGTGGTTTTTGGGGGGGGGTCTACTCTGTACTAATGGAGGGGGGGTGGTTAGTGGGGGGGATCTGTACTAATGGAGGGGGGGGGGTTTGTCCTGAGGGGGGTCTGTACTAATGGGGGAGTGGTTTGTCGGGAGGTCTGTACTAATGGAGCGGGGAGGTTTGTCCTGAGGGGGGGTCTGTACTAATGGGGGGGGTGGTTTATGGGGGGTCTGTACTAATGGACGGGGTGGTTTGTGTGTGGGGGGTTGTACTAATGGAGGGGGGTAGTTTGTCCTGAGGGGGGGGTCTGTACTAATAGGGGGGTGGTTTGTCAGGAGGTCTGTACTAATGGAGGGGGGAGGTTTGTCCTGAGGGGGGGTCTGTACTAACGGATGGGGGGGTCTGTACTAATGGAGGGGGGGTCTGTACTAATGGAGGGGGGGTCTGTACTAATGGAGAGGGGGTCTGTACTAATGGAGGGGGGGTCTGTACTAATGGAGCGGGGGTCTGTACTAATGGAGCGGGGGTCTGTACTAATGGATGGGGGGGTCTGTACTAATGGAGAGGGGGTCTGTCCTGGGGGGTCTGTTCTAATGGAGGGGGGGTCTGTACTAATGGAGGGGGGGTCTGTACTAATGGAGGGGGGGTCTGTACTAATGCGGGGGTCTGTCCTGGGGGGTCTGTACTAATGGAGGGTGGTTTGTCCTGTGGGGGTCTGTACAAATGGAGGGGGGTTACCTGGGGGGGATCTGTACTGTGTAAGGTCTGTACTGAGGGAGGGGTTTATTCTTAGTGCGGGTTCTGCACTGCCGGAGGGGGGTCTATATGTAGTGGAGGGGGGTCTGTACTGAGGGGCAACTATAGTTGGTGGAAGGGGGGTGACCCCAACCCTAGTAAAGCCAATGCAGCTGCGGGCTCTCCTCCCCCCCCTCTCCTTCCCCCCCTCTCCTTTCCCCCCTCCCTCTCCTTTCCCCCCTCCCTCTCCACATGCATGCTGCTGTACTAGTGAGCGGTGCTGGCCAGCACAGCTGCCCACTATGTTTCTTCCCCCGCCTTCATATCAGCCAGGGAGGAAACAGAATAGAAAAAGGAGCAGAGAAGAGGATTGTGGGACATATAGTCCTGAGTCCTGTAACACGGAAACTGCAGCTCACACAGCATGCTCAGCTGAATGGGAAAGAGAGAGAGAGCCAGGAGCCGGGACAGCTTTCAGGAAAGTACACCCAGGACTCCAGAGGGAGAGGACAGTGCTGAGGGAACACCATCAGAGAGAGAACCCCGCTGCCCTGCGCCACCAGAGGGAAAGCCACACAGCCTAGCGCCATCCCTGGCAGAGAAAGGAATGGAGTCATTGCAGGAATACAGATCTGGGTGATACCCAGCGGAGTCACCATGGGCAATTCAGAGTGAGCTGACTCCTGATCAGAGGAAACGTTGCTGTATTGCTGGGTTAGGTGAGAGGGCCGGTAGGCCATTATGTACTAATGTCCATAGGAACTGCAGTCTTTGACCATCTCTTGTAACATGTCTGCAGTCTCTGACCATCTTCTGTATTATGTCTGCAGTCTCTGACCATCTCCTGTATTATGTCTGCAGTCTCTGACCATCTCCTGTAGTATTTCTGCAGTCTCTGACCATTGCCTGTAGTATGTCTGCAGTCTCTGACCATCTCCTGTATTATGTCTGCAATCTCTGATCATCTCCTGTACTATGTCTGCAGTCTCTGACCATCTCCTGTATTATGTCTGCAGTCTCTGATCATCTCCTGTACTATGTCTGCAGTCTCTGATCATCTCATGTATTATGTCTGCAGTCTCTGACCATCTCCTGTAGTATTTCTGCAGTCTCTGGCTATCTCCTGTACTATGTCTGCAGTCTCTGACCATCTCCTATATTATGTCTGCAGTCTCTGACCATCTCCTGTAGTATTTCTGCAGTCTCTGGCTATCTCCTGTACTATGTCTGCAGTCTCTGACCATCGGCCGTAGTATGTCTGCAGTCTCTGACCATCTCCTGTATTATGTCTGCTGTCTCTGACCATCTCCTGTACTATGTCTATGGTCTCTGACCATCTCCTGTACTATGTCTGCAGTCTCTGACCATTGCCTGTAGTATGTCTGCAGTCTCTGACCATCTCCTGTATTATGTCTGCAGTCTCTGACCATCTCCTGTATTATGTCTGCAATCTCTGACCATCTCCTGTACTATGTCTGCAGTCTCTGACCATCTCCTGTATTATGTCTGCAATCTCTGACCATCTCCTGTACTATGTCTGAAGTCTCTGACCATCTCCTGTACTATGTCTGCAGTCTCTGACCATCTCCTGTACTATGTCTGCAGTCGCTGATCATCTCCTGTATTATGTCTGCAGTCTCTGACCATCTCGTGTACTATGTCTGCAGTCTCTGACCATCTCCTGTATTATGTCTGCAGTCTCTGACCATCTCCTGTATTATGTCTGCAGTCTCTGACCATCTCCTGTACTATGTCTGCAGTCTCTGACCATCTCCTGTATTATGTCTGCAGTCTCTGACCATCTCCTGTATTATGTCTGCAGTCTCTGACCATCTCCTGTACTATGTCTGCAGTCTCTGGCTATCTCCTGTACTATGTCTGCAGTCTCTGACCATCTCCTGTACTATGTCTGCAGTTTCTGACCATCTCCTGTACTATGTCTGCAGTCTCTGACCATCTCCTGTACTATGTCTGCAGTCTCTGACCATCTCCTGTACTATGTCTGCAGTCTCTGACCATCTCCTGTATTATGTCTGCAGTCTCTGATCATCTCCTGTACTATGTCTGCACTCTCTGACCATCTCCTGTATTATGTCTGCAGTCTCTGACCATCTCCTGTATTATGTCTGCAGTCTCTGACCATCTCCTGTACTATGTCTACAGTCTCTGGCTATCTCCTGTACTATGTCTGCAGTCTCTGACCATCTCCTGTACTATGTCTGCAGTCTCTGATCATCTCCTGTATTATGTCTGCAGTCTCTGACCATCTCCTGTACTATGTCTGCAGTCTCTGACCATCTCCTGTACTATGTCTGCAGTCTCTGATCATCTCCTGTATTATGTCTGCAGTCTCTGACCATCTCCTGTACTATGTCTGCAGTCTCTGACCATCTCCTGTACTATGTCTGCAGTCTCTGACCATCTCCTGTACTATGTCTGCAGTCTCTGACCATCTCCTGTATTATGTCTGCAGTCTCTGACCATCTCCTGTACTATGTCTGCAGTCTCTGGCTATCTCCTGTACTATGTCTGCAGTCTCTGACCATCTCCTGTACTATGTCTGCAGTCTCTGACCATCTCCTGTACTATGTCTGCAGTCTCTGACCATCTCCTGTACTATGTCTGCAGTCTCTGACCATCTCCTGTACTATGTCTGCAGTCTCTGACCATCTCCTGTACTATGTCTGCAGTCTCTGACCATCTCCTGTACTATGTCTGCAGTCTCTGATCATCTCCTGTACTATGTCTGAAGTCTCTGGGCATCTCCTGTACTATGTCTGCAGTCTCTGACCATCTCCTGTACTATGTCTGCAGTCTCTGACCATCTCCTCTACTATGTCTGCAGTCTCTGACCATCTCATGCACTATGTCTGCAGTCTCTGACCATCTCTTGTAACATGTCTGCAGTCTCTGATCATCTCCTTTATTATGTCTGCAGTCTCTGACCATCTCCTGTACTATGTCTGCAGTCTCTGACCATCTCCTGTACTATGTCTGCAGTCTCTGACCATCTCCTGCACTATGTCTGCAGTCTCTGACCATCTCCTGTTCTATGATTGCAGTCTGTGACTGTCTCTTGTATCATAACTACAGTCTCTGACCATCTCCTGTATCATGTCTGCAGTCTCTGACCATCTCCTGTACTATGTCCGCAGTCTCTGACCATCTCCTGTATTATGTCTGCAGTCTCTGATCATCTCTTGTATTATGTCTGCAGTCTCTGATCATCTCCTGTATTATGTCTGCAGTCTCTGACCATCTCCTGTAGTATGTCTGCAGTCTCTGGCCATCTCCTGTACTATGTCCGCAGTCTCTGATCATCTCCTGTACTATGTCTGCAGTCTCTGATCATCTCTTGTATTATGTCTGCAGTCTCTGATCATCTCCTGTATTATGTCTGCAGTCTCTGACCATCTCCTGTAGTATGTCTGCAGTCTCTGATCATCTCCTGTATTATGTCTGCAGTCTCTGACCATCTCCTGTAGTATGTCTGCAGTCTCTGATCATCTCCTGTATTATGTCTGCAGTCTCTGACCATCTCCTGTAGTATGTCTGCAGTCTCTGATCATCTCCTGTACTATGTCTGCAGTCTCTGATCATCTCCTGTACTATGTCTGCAGTCTCTGATCATCTCTTGTATTATGTCTGCAGTCTCTGATCATCTCCTGTATTATGTCTGCAGTCTCTGACCATCTCCTGTACTATGTCTGCAGTCTCTGATCATCTCCTGTATTATGTCTGCAGTCTCTGACCGTCTCCTGTACTATGTCTGGGGGTTCTTTCTAACAGACTCTCTAACAGAAGCCCTCTTTGTGTGC
Source organism: Lithobates septentrionalis (assembly GCA_037952835.1). Taxonomy (NCBI): domain Eukaryota; kingdom Metazoa; phylum Chordata; class Amphibia; order Anura; family Ranidae; genus Lithobates; species Lithobates septentrionalis. Next base: position 72,152 of record JBBDGP010004058.1, on the reverse strand, counting down.
ATCAGAGAGACTCCCTTCCAGGTCTCATTAGTGTACGCTCTTCCTGTATTTTTCTTTATTGTTAAAAGATCATGGGAGGATCCTAGGGTAACAAAGACTTCTTAGGGGAGCATCTCTGTGTTTGAGTCGTTGCCATAGAAACATTTGTAAAGGGGAGGAGTTGGTAAGATGACCACGCCCATGTGGGGGCGCCAGAAATATTTCTGCACCCAGGCGCCGGTGACCCTAGGATCGGCCCTGGGGTCACCAGTCCGGTATTTATATATTGTGGGGTCACCAGTCCGGTATTTGTATATTGTGGGGTCACCAGTCCGAGTATTTATATATTGTGGGGTCACCAGTCTGGTATTTGTATATTGTGGGGTCACCAGTCCAGTATTTATATATTGTGGGGTCACCAGTCCGGTATTTATATATTGTGGGGTCACCAGTCCGGTATTTATATATTGTGGGGTCACCAGTCCGGTATTTGTATATTGTGGGGTCACCAGTCCGAGTATTTATATATTGTGGGGTCACCAGTCTGGTATTTGTATATTGTGGGGTCACCAGTCCAGTATTTATATATTGTGGGGTCACCAGTCCGGTATTTGTATATTGTGGGGTCACCAGTCCGGTATTTGTATATTGTGGGGTCACCAGTCCGGTATTTATATATTGTGGGGTCACCAGTCCGGTATTTGTATATTGTGGGGTCACCAGTCCGGTATTTATATATTGTGGGGTCACCAGTCCAGTATTTATATATTGTGGGGTCACCAGTCCGGTATTTGTATATTGTGGGGTCACCAGTCTGGTATTTATATATTGTGGGGTCACCAGTCCGGTATTTATATATTGTGGGGTCACCAGTCCGGTATTTATATATTGTGGGGTCACCAGTCCGGTATTTGTATATTGTGGGGTCACCAGTCCGATATTTATATATTGTGGGGTCACCAGTCCGGTATTTGTATATTGTGGGGTCACCAGTCCGATATTTATATATTGTGGGGTCACCAGTCCGGTATTTATATATTGTGGGGTCACCAGTCCGGTATTTGTGTATTGTGGGGTCACCAGTCCGGTATTTATATATTGTGGGGTCACCAGTCCGGTATTTATATATTGTGGGGTCACCAGTCCGGTATTTGTATATTGTGGGGTCACCAGTACGGTATTTGTATATTGTGGGGTCACCAGTCCGGTATTTGTATATTGTGGGGTCACCAGTCCGGTATTTATATATTGTGGGGTCACCAGTACGGTATTTGTATATTGTGGGGTCACCAGTCCGGTATATATATATTGTGGGGTCACCAGTCCGGTATTTATATATTGTGGGGTCACCACTCCGGTATTTGTATATTGTGGGGTCACCAGTACGGTATTTGTATATTGTGGGGTCACCAGTCTGGTATTTGTGTATTGTGGGGTCACCAGTCCGGTATTTATATATTGTGGGGTCACCAGTCTGGTATTTATATATTGTGGGGTCACCAGTCCGGTATTTGTATATTGTGGGGTCACCAGTCCGGTATTTATATATTGTGGGGTCACCAGTCAGGTATTTGTATATTGTGGGGTCACCAGTCCGGTATTTGTATATTGTGGGGTCACCAGTCCGGTATTTATATATTGTGGGGTCACCAGTCCAGTATTTATATATTGTGGGGTCACCAGTCCGGTATTTGTATATTGTGGGGTCACCAGTCTGGTATTTATATATTGTGGGGTCACCAGTCCGGTATTTATATATTGTGGGGTCACCAGTCCGGTATTTGTATATTGTGGGGTCACCAGTCTGGTATTTATATATTGTGGGGTCACCAGTCCGGTATTTATATATTGTGGGGTCACCAGTCCGGTATTTATATATTGTGGGGTCACCAGTCTGGTATTTATATATTGTGGGGTCACCAGTCTGGTATTTATATATTGTGGGGTCACCAGTCCGATATTTATATATTGTGGGGTCACCAGTCCGGTATTTATATATTGTGGGGTCACCAGTCCGGTATTTATATATTGTGGGGTCACCAGTCCGGTATTTGTATATTGTGGGGTCACCAGTACGGTATTTGTATATTGTGGGGTCACCAGTACGGTATTTGTATATTGTGGGGTCACCAGTCCGGTATTTGTATATTGTGGGGTCACCAGTCCGGTATTTGTATATTGTGGGGTCACCAGTCCGATATTTATATATTGTGGGGTCACCAGTCCGGTATTTATATATTGTGGGGTCACCAGTCCGGTATTTATATATTGTGGGGTCACCAGTCCGGTATTTGTATATTGTGGGGTCACCAGTACGGTATTTGTATATTGTGGGGTCACCAGTCCGGTATTTGTATATTGTGGGGTCACCAGTCCGGTATTTATATATTGTGGGGTCACCAGTACGGTATTTGTATATTGTGGGGTCACCAGTCCGGTATTTGTATATTGTGGGGTCACCAGTCCGATATTTATATATTGTGGGGTCACCAGTCCGGTATTTATATATTGTGGGGTCACCAGTCCGGTATTTATATATTGTGGGGTCACCAGTCCGGTATTTGTATATTGTGGGGTCACCAGTACGATATTTGTATATTGTGGGGTCACCAGTCCGGTATTTGTATATTGTGGGGTCACCAGTCCGGTATTTATATATTGTGGGGTCACCAGTCTGGTATTTATATATTGTGGGGTCACCAGTCCGGTATTTGTATATTGTGGGGTCACCAGTACGGTATTTGTATATTGTGGGGTCACCAGTCCGGTATTTATATATTGTGGGGTCACCAGTCAGGTATTTGTATATTGTGGGGTCACCAGTCCGGTATTTGTATATTGTGGGGTCACCAGTCCGGTATTTATATATTGTGGGGTCACCAGTCCGGTATTTATATATTGTGGGGTCACCAGTCCGGTATTTGTATATTGTGGGGTCACCAGTCTGGTATTTATATATTGTGGGGTCACCAGTCCGGTATTTATATATTGTGGGGTCACCAGTCCGGTATTTGTATATTGTGGGGTCACCAGTCTGGTATTTATATATTGTGGGGTCACCAGTCCGGTATTTATATATTGTGGGGTCACCAGTCCAGTATTTATATATTGTGGGGTCACCAGTCCGGTATTTGTATATTGTGGGGTCACCAGTCTGGTATTTATATATTGTGGGGTCACCAGTCCGGTATTTATATATTGTGGGGTCACCAGTCCGGTATTTGTATATTGTGGGGTCACCAGTCCGGTATTTATATATTGTGGGGTCACCAGTCCGGTATTTATATATTGTGGGGTCACCAGTCCGGTATTTATATATTGTGGGGTCACCAGTCCGGTATTTGTATATTGTGGGGTCACCAGTCCGGTATTTGTATATTGTGGGGTCACCAGTCCGGTATTTGTATATTGTGGGGTCACCAGTCCGGTATTTATATATTGTGGGGTCACCAGTCCGGTATTTGTATATTGTGGGGTCACCAGTACGGTATTTGTATATTGTGGGGTCACCAGTCCGGTATTTATATATTGTGGGGTCACCAGTCCGGTATTTGTATATTGTGGGGTCACCAGTCCGGTATTTATATATTGTGGGGTCACCAGTCCGGTATTTGTATATTGTGGGGTCACCAGTCCGGTATTTGTATATTGTGGGGTCACCAGTCCGGTATTTGTATATTGTGGGGTCACCAGTCCGGTATTTGTATATTGTGGGGTCACCAGTCTGGTATTTATATATTGTGGGGTCACCAGTCCGGTATTTATATATTGTGGGGTCACCAGTCCGGTATTTATATATTGTGGGGTCACCAGTTGGGTATTTATATATTGTGGGGTCAGCAGTCCAGTATTTATATATTGTGGGGTCACCAGTCCGGTATTTATATATTGTGGGGTCACCAGTCCGGTATTTGTATATTGTGGGGTCACCAGTCGGGTATTTGTATATTGTGGGGTCACCAGTCCGATATTTATATATTGCGGGGTCACCAGTCCGGTATTTATATATTGTGGGGTCACCAGTCCGGTATTTATATATTGTGGGGTCACCAGTCCGGTATTTATATACTGTGGGGTCACCAGTCCGGTATTTATATAATGAAATCATATCCCCTCTCAAGCGTCTCTTCTCCAGAGAGAATAAGTTCAGAGCTCACAACCTTTCCTCATAACTAAGATCCTCCAGACCCTTTATTAGCTTTGTTGCCCTTCTTTGTAGTCGCTCCATTTCCAGTACAGTAGGTCCCTCACCTCCCCCACTGGCGCATTCTGCCCCTCCCCCCTCCGGGTGCCCCCTATAGCATTGCAATGCTCTGCAGGAGACGCACTGATTGCAATGCTCTGCAGGGGACTCACTGATTGTAATGCTCTGCAGGGGAAGCACTGATTGCAATGCTCTGCAGGGGACTCACTGATTGCAATGCTCTGCAGGAGACGCACTGATTGCAATGCTCTGCAGGGGACTCACTGATTGTAATGCTCTGCAGGGGAAGCACTGATTGCAATGCTCTGCAGGGGACCCGCTGATTGCAATGCTCTGCAGGGGACTCGCTGATTGCAATGCTCTGCAGGGGACTCGCTGATTGCAATGCTCTGCAGGAGACGCACTGATTGCAATGCTCTGCAGGGGACTCACTGATTGCAATGCTCTGCAGGAGACGCACTGATTGTAATGCTCTGCAGGGGAAGCACTGATTGCAATGCTCTGCAGGGGACTCACTGATTGCAATGCTCTGCAGGAGATGCACTGATTGCAATGCTCTGCAGGGGACTCACTGATTGTAATGCTCTGCAGGAGACGCACTGATTGCAATGCTCTGCAGGGGACTCACTGATTGCAATGCTCTGCAGGAGACGCACTGATTGTAATGTTCTGCAGGGGACTCACTGATTGCAATGCTCTGCATGGGACTCATTGATTGCAATGCTCTGCAGGGGAAGCACTGATTGCAATGCTCTGCAGGGGACCCGCTGATTGCAATGCTCTGCAGGGGACTCGCTGATTGCAATGCTCTGCAGGGGACTCACTGATTGTAATGCTCTGCAGGGGACTCGCTGATTGCAATACTCTGCAGGGGACTCACTGATTGCAATGCTCTGCAGGGGACTCACTGATTGCAATGCTCTGCAGGGGACTCGCTGATTGCAATGCTCTGCAGGGGACTCATTGATTGCAATGCTCTGCAGGAGACACACTGATTGCAATGCTCTGCAGGGGACTCGCTGATTGCAATGCTCTGCAGGGGACTCGCTGATTGCAATGCTCTGCAGGGGACTCACTGATTGCAATGCTCTGCAGGGGACTCGCTGATTGCAATGCTCTGCAGGGGACTCGCTGATTGCAATGCTCTGCAGGGGACTCGCTGATTGCAATGCTCTGCAGGGGACTCATTGATTGCAATGCTCTGCAGGAGACACACTGATTGCAATGCTCTGCAGACAATGCAAAAAAATTTTAATCTGGGTGCAGATATTTTTTTTTAAAAGGTGGACTACGACTTTAAATGAAAAAATAAATAAAAATCTCATGTGTTGCAGTACCGCTCTCCACCAACAGGTGTCAGTGTAGGCCTACACCATGCTTGCAGAAAAGGTGATTTATTACTATTATATAATGGAGCGTCTCCTGGGAGAATCATGGAGGACACTTCTCCTTCTGCATGAGATGTGCCTGGCTGTCACATGACCGGGAAATCCCCCCAGAGGGCAATAAACACCCCACAAATGTCCTAATGTCGGGGTGAGCTGTACCCCATCTGCATACCTCCCAACTTTTGAACTTCAGAATGAGGGACACTTGAGGAAGGAAGTAACCTTGCATAGCGCGCTGCGGCAAATGTGGGCGTGGTCAAACTTTTGATAGTGGGAGGAGCTTAATGGGCATCATTAAACAAAACTTGGGCTTCCTTGTATCTATAAAATATGCTTTTATTATTGTTGCACAAGCAAGAGTCTCATGGATACATACATATCCCAGCACATTCATTTAAAAAAAAGGATAAAAGAATGCAGTGTTTGGAGTGCATTACGTACAAAGTGCAGGGTTGTAGGATGAGCTATATACAGAGTGCAGGGTTCTGGCATGAGCTATATACAGAGGGCAGGGTTGTAGGATTAGCTATGTACAGAGTGCAGGGTTCTGGCATGAGCTGTGTACAGAGTGCAGGGTTCTGGCATGAGCTGTGTACAGAGTGCAGGGTTCTTGCATGAGCTGTGTACAGAGTGCAGGGTTCTTGCATGAGCTGTGTACAGAGTGCAGGGTTCTAGCATGAGCTGTGTGTGTACAGAGTGCAGGGTTCTGGCATGAGCTGTGTACAGAGTGCAGGGTTCTGGCATGAGCTGTGTACAGAGTGCAGGGTTCTGGCATGAGCTGTGTACAGAGTTCAGGGTTCTGGCATGAGCTGTGTACAGAGTGCAGGGTTCTGGCATGAGCTGTGTACAGAGTGCAGGGTTCTGGCATGAGCTGTGTACAGAGTGCAGGGTTCTGGCATGAGCTGTGTACAGAGTGCAGGGTTCTGGCATGAGCTGTGTACAGGGTGCAGGGTTCTGGCATGAGCTGTGTACAGAGTGCAGGGTTCTGGCATGAGCTGTGTACAGAGTGCAGGGTTCTGGCATGAGCTGTGTACAGAGTGCAGGGTTCTGGCATGAGCTGTGTACAGAGTGCAGGGTTCTGGCGTGAGCTGCGTTCAGAGTGCAGGGTTCTGGCGTGAGCTGCGTTCAGAGTGCAGGGTTCTGGCGTGAGCTGCATTCAGAGTGCAGGGTTCTGGCGTGAGCTGCATTCAGAGTGCAGGGTTCTGGCGTGAGCTGCATTCAGAGTGCAGGGTTCTGGCGTGAGCTGCATTCAGAGTGCAGGGTTCTGGGGTGAGCTGCATTCAGAGTGCAGGGTTCTGGGGTGAGCTGCATTCAGAGTGCAGGGTTCTGGGGTGAGCTGCATTCAGAGTGCAGGGTTCTGGGGTGAGCTGCATTCAGAGTGCAGGGTTCTGGGGTGAGCTGCATTCAGAGTGCAGGGTTCTGGGGTGAGCTGCATTCAGAGTGCAGGGTTCTGGGGTGAGCTGCATTCAGAGTGCAGGGTTCTGGGGTGAGCTGCATTCAGAGTGCAGGGTTCTGGGGTGAGCTGCATTCAGAGTGCAGGGTTCTGGAGTGAGCTGCATGCAGAGTGCAGGGTTCTGGGTTGAGCTATGTACAGAGTGCAGGGTTCTGGGTTGAGCTATGTACAGAGAGCATGGTTCTGGGGTGAGCTATGTACAGAGTGCAGGGATCTGTGATGAGCTGTGTACAGAGTGCAGGGTTCTGGCATGAGCTGTGTACAGAGTGCAGGGTTCTGGCATGAGCTGTGTACAGAGTGCAGGGTTCTGGCATGAGCTGTGTACAGAGTGCAGGGTTCTGGCATGAGCTGTGTACAGAGTGCAGGGTTCTGGCATGAGCTGTGTACAGAGTGCAGGGTTCTGGCATGAGCTGTGTACAGAGTGCAGGGTTCTGGCGTGAGCTGCATTCAGAGTGCAGGGTTCTGGTGTGAGCTGCATTCAGAGTGCAGGGTTCTGGCGTGAGCTGCATTCAGAGTGCAGGGTTCTGGCGTGAGCTGCATTCAGAGTGCAGGGTTCTGGCGTGAGCTGCATTCAGAGTGCAGGGTTCTGGGGTGAGCTGCATTCAGAGTGCAGGGTTCTGGGGTGAGCTGCATTCAGAGTGCAGGGTTCTGGGGTGAGCTGCATTCAGAGTGCAGGGTTCTGGGGTGAGCTGCATTCAGAGTGCAGGGTTCTGGGGTGAGCTGCATTCAGAGTGCAGGGTTCTGGGGTGAGCTGCATTCAGAGTGCAGGGTTCTGAGGTGAGCTGCATTCAGAGTGCAGGGTTTTGGGGTGAGCTGCATTCAGAGTGCAGGGTTCTGGGGTGAGCTGCATTCAGAGTGCAGGGTTCTGGGGTGAGCTGCGTTCAGAATGCAGGGTTCTGGGGTGAGCTGCATTCAGAGTGCAGGGTTCTGGAGTGAGCTGCATGCAGAGTGCAGGGTTCTGGGTTGAGCTATGTACAGAGTGCAGAGTTCTGGGTTGAGCTATGTACAGAGAGCATGGTTCTGGGGTGAGCTATGTACAGAGTGCAGGGATCTGTGATGAGCTGTGTACAGAGTGCAGGGTTCTGGCATGAGCTGTGTACAGAGTGCAGGGTTCTGGCATGAGCTGTGTACAGAGTTCAGGGTTCTGGCATGAGCTGTGTACAGAGTGCAGGGTTCTGGCATGAGCTGTGTACAGAGTGCAGGGTTCTGGCATGAGCTGTGTACAGAGTGCAGGGTTCTGGCATGAGCTGTGTACAGAGTGCAGGGTTCTGGCATGAGCTGTTTACAGAGTGCAGGGTTCTGGTGTGAGCTGCATTCAGAGTGCAGGGTTCTGGCGTGAGCTGCATTCAGAGTGCAGGGTTCTGGCGTGAGCTGCATTCAGAGTGCAGGGTTCTGGGGTGAGCTGCATTCAGAGTGCAGGGTTCTGGGGTGAGCTGCATTCAGAGTGCAGGGTTCTGGGGTGAGCTGCATTCAGAGTGCAGGGTTCTGGGGTGAGCTGCATTCAGAGTGCAGGGTTCTGGGGTGAGCTGCATTCAGAGTGCAGGGTTCTGGGGTGAGCTGCATTCAGAGTGCAGGGTTCTGGGGTGAGCTGCATTCAGAGTGCAGGGTTCTGGGGTGAGCTGCATTCAGAGTGCAGGGTTCTGGGGTGAGCTGCATTCATTGTGCAGGGTTCTGGAGTGAGCTGCATGCAGAGTGCAGGGTTCTGGGTTGAGCTATGTACAGAGTGCAGGGTTCTGGGTTGAGCTATGTACAGAGAGCATGGTTCTGGGGTGAGCTATGTACAGAGTGCAGGGATCTGTGATGAGCTATGTACAGGGTGCAGGGTTCTGAGATGAGATTTATACAGGGTGCAGGGTTCTGGGATGAGCTATATACAGGGTGCGGGGTTCTGAGACGAGCTATATACAGGGCACAGGGTACTGGATGAGCTGTATACAGGGTGCAGCAGAGGCGTAATTAGAACCTTCAGGGGCCCTGGTGCAAGAAACCATGAAGGGCCCCCCCGACCTCCAGCATGGGCCATTCCCTTCGAGCCCAGAGCCCTTCCCACTGATCCCATCACCCTTCATGGTCCCACAGCAGATTGGGCCCGGCCATGGGGGCAGAAGGCCAGGGCCTAGTTGCAAGTGCAACCTTTGCTGGTAGTTCCGCCAGTGGTGTCAGTGTGGACTGTGAATGGTGTCAGTCAGTAGGGCAGTGGACATGGTCAGTAGAGCAGTGGAAGTGGTCAGTATGGCAGAGAAAGTGGTCAGTATGGCAGAGAAAGTGGTCAGTAAGGTAGTGGACATGGTCAGTAGGGCAGTGGACGTGGTCAGTAGAGCAGTGGACGTGGTTAGTAGGGCAGTAGACATAATCAGTAGGGCAGTGAACAGGATCAGTAGTTTTTTTTTATTGTTGTTATTTTATTTTTGTTATTATTTTTTACCATTATATTTTATCCATTTTATTTTTTAGAGTTTTTTTACAGTTTTTGATGGGAGTTGGTGGCAGTGGAGGGCAGTATGATGGGAGGGGGTGTCAGTGGAGGGCAGTATGATGGGAGGGGTGGCAGTGGAAGGCAGTATGTTGGGGGCGGAGGCAGTGGAAGGCATTATGATGGGAGGGGAGGCAGTGGAGGGCAGTATGATGGGGTGGAGGGCAGTATGATGGAGTGGAGGGCAGTATGATGGGAGAGGAGGTAGTGGAGGGCAGTATGATGGGAGGAGGCGGTAGTGGAGGGCAGTTTAATAGGAGGGGGGGTTAGTGCAGGGCAGTATGATGGGAGGGATGGTAGTGGAGGGCAATATAATGGGAGGGGGTTTAGTGGAGGGCAGTATTATGGGAGGGGTGGTAGTGGAGGGCAGTATAATGGGGGGGTTAGTGGAGGGCAGTATAATAGGAGGGGTGGCAGTGGAGGGCAGTATAATAGGAGGGGGGGCAGTGGAGGGCAGTATAATAGGAGGGGGGGCAGTATGATGGGATTGGGGCAGTATGATAGGAGGGGTGGTAGTAGAGGGCAGTATATTGGGGGGGGGCAGTATAATGGGGGGGGTAGTGGAGGGCAGTATGGGGGGACTGTACAGCATGACTGGAGAGGGGCAGTGTATGGGAGGGAGCAGAGTTACCATGAGTGTACTCAGAGTCAGGGCAGTGCAGGGAGCATTTCTCCTACCTTTATTCCAGCGCAGGAACAGCCTTCGGGGAAGACCCGGAGTCGGGGGCGGAGTCAGGGGCGGAGCCGGGGGCGGAGCTTAGGCGCGAAGAGGACTCCTCCTTTGGCTAAATGCTGGGGCTCCACTCAGGGAAGACCCGGAGTTGGGGGCGGAGTCGGGGGCGGAGTCAGGGGCGGAGCTTAGGCGCGAAGAGGACTCCTCCTTTGGCTAAATGCTGGGGCTCCACTCAGGGAAGACCCGGAGTCGGGGGCGGAGTTAGGGGCGGAGCCGGGGGCGGAGCTTAGGCGCGAAGAGGACTCCTCCTTTGGCTAAATGCTGGGGCTCCACTCTCCTCCTTGTCGTGACGTCACTGGTTGTTAGACGCCAGGCGGGCCATGCCTAGCAACCAGTTGTTTTGGCAGTGAGCCAGGCAGCGTCTGGGGGTGAAATGAAGCGGTCGCGGCCAAAACTAGTACAGCAGGCAGTGAGGGACAGCGGCAATGCGGCAATTTTTAGGGGGGCATCAGATCGGCCAGTGGGGCAATTCCGGGACATTGTATTGTCCCGGAATGAAGCTGCCCGGGACGCGGGACAGACCTCCCACAGCGGGACTTTCACGGGCAATCCGGGACGGTTGGGAGGTATGCATCTGCCTCCCTAACATGACTAAAGAATGTATATTCATAATTGCTATCAGCTTCATGTGCAGCAGAGCTCAGGATGGGAGCGAAGAAGCACAAGGAACCAATCAGGTAATGTGCTCACAAGAAGCACGCTGATAGGAGGAGAGAGCAGAGTGACAGAGAGATGAGCTCATCACTGCTCTGCTTCTCCTTTCACTGTCCAGTCACAGGTTGGGGGCTGGTCCGGGATGGCCGAGGATCACAGTCATGTATTATGGACACATCATTTATATATTCTTATATTGATGTATAATATTTTTCCAATTCATTAACCACGGATTCATCAATGATTGGTTTATTCATCAATGATTGGTTTATTCATCAATGCTTGATTTATTCATCAATGATTGGTTTATTCATCAATGATTGGTTTATTCATCAATGCTTGGTTTATTCATCAATGATTGGTTTATTCATCAATGATTGGTTTATTCATCAATGATTGGTTTATTCATCAATGATTGGTTTATTCATCAATGCTTGATTTATTCATCAATGATTGGTTTATTCATCAATGATTGGTTTATTCATCAATGATTGGTTTATTCATCAATGCTTGGTTTATTCATCAATGATTGGTTTATGGACATTCAGTTTTTGGGAATTGTTTTAACTCCAATGAATTTTTATGATTTTCGCTATTAGATGCACTTATGAGATCAGTTCTGATTTTTGGTTAAAGGTTAGCGCCATTCTATTTTTCCAGATTTTCCTTCTTGTATTAATGTTTACATGAGAATTGCAGCTTCTGAAGGGTTACAGTTTTGGATAGAACTCCTCCCAAATGTCATTTATTCTATTTGTCTTAGCGCAGTTTCTGACACTTTTTCCACATTTATGTGTCAGAGGAGAACGGGCAGACTGGTTCCAGATGATAGAAAGACAACAGGAACTCAGATAACCTCTCGTTACACCCAAGGTATGCAGAATACCATCTCTGAACACACAACACATCCAACCATGAGGCAGATGGGCTACAGCAGCAGAAGATCAGACCGGGGGCCACTCCTGTCACATGCTGCCGCCCTCCCTATTTATGTGCCCGGCCCCTTCCAGAATGAGCCCATCCATTGTGGGCGCACAGGCACCGCCCCCCCCTATCCATGCCGCCACCCTCCCTATCCATGTGCCCGGCCCCTCTCAGGATGAGCCCATCCATTGTGGGCGCACAGGCTCCGCCCCCCCATCCATGCCGCCGCCCTCCCTATCCATGTGCCCGGCCCCTCTCAGGATGAGCCCATCCATTGTGGGCGCACAGGCTCCGCCCCCCCATCCATGCCGCCACCCTCCCTATCCATGTGCCCGGCCCCTCTCAGGATGAGCCCATCCATTGTGGGCGCACAGGCTCCGCCCCCCCATCCATGTGTCTGGCCCTCTTCAGGACGCCGGGCGCGTGAATTCCAGCGGCGGGGGTGTTTTTTTGAAGCACCTGATTATTAGGCTTCAAAATAGGGTGGTATTGGGGCGCAGAGCATTGCACCATGAACCCACCCAGGAGTTACAACAGTGAAGGAATATTCGAGGCGGCAACACGGATCCTCCTCCCGGGCCAATCAGGAAGCGGGTCTGATACCCGTCACCCGATTGGCTGAAAGGACAGGTGATCCTATTGGACGCCTAGGAGGAGGGGAGGAGACGCGTGGCGAGGAGGAGAAGACACAGGAGCCACTGCCCGATACCCGCCTTGATGGGGTAAGTGCCGGTGGACTGGCAGACAGCCGGAGGGTTTTTTTTTTTAGGTGCTGGAAGGGGGGGGGGGGGTGGGCGGGTGGTGTGCTTTGTGGGGGGGGGGGGTGCTTTGCTGGGGGGGTGCTTTGTGGGGGGGTGGTTTGCTGCTGGTTGTCACCATCAGGAACCCCGCCCTGAGGAATGCCGAGTGAATGGAGACAGGAAGTGGCTGAGAAGAGGCTTCAGGAGATCAGCAGCACTGAGATACCACAGAGGATAAAAAAAAGGAGAAAACAAATTTTTATTAAACAAACAACCACTGAACTAAACGTCACAAGGTCGGGAGGTCGGGAGGTCGGGAGGTCGGGATTTCCTTCTCCTTGATACAAATCAGCCCCTTCACCGGAGCCGCGTCGGGACGCCGGGAGCTGTTCGCAGGTCCAGCTGTATAAACAGCAACATGCATAGGTGGCCTTGTATGGCGGTGATGAAAAGCACAGCGTGGGCGTGGAACCCGAGGGGGGGGGGGAGGGGGGGCACACAGACAATAACGCCGGTTTACATAGACACCGATGAACGTCATCGCCGCGTGCGCCCAACAACAAAAACAATACCGAGCGCTAATCAAAGGCCGCCATTCATTGGGGGAATTAGGTAGATTTCATGTGGGAGTCGCATTCATCCCTCCAAACCATCAAAGAGCCAAAAACATCAGGAATGTTGATTTTCGTGCCACGCGTCTGCGTCAGCCGTGCCATGTTCTGGCTGAATCGGAGAAATTCGATCTGTCGGAGAATGGCGCTATTCAATCATTCCAAGTGTCTGTCAATTCCGGGCTGGTGAAAGGCACAGCGGCTCTATTACCCCCCCTCCCCCTCCCCCAGGTGAAAGGAGGGTTCCCGCCCTTCACAGCATCGATGATGATTATTTAACTCTCTCGCCGCCATTTTTGGGTTATTTTCACACATTTTAGGCCTGAAGATTTACATAAAACCCCCAAACATGATATATTTTCTGAAAACAGACACCCTGGAGAATAAAATAGTGGTAGTTCTAAAAAAAAATGTATGTCCCATGATGTTATCACAACGGTTCAGGAAATTCAGTAAAAAAAATACGTTAGTTAACCACTTGCGGACCGCCCGCCGCCGTTGTACGTCGGTACTTTGACGTTGAATACCGTTGTTATGTTAGCAGACAGCTTACCGGAACCCCGGTATATTCTGAAATGGCGGACGGTCCTCTTTCTGATAAATGTGGTCTCCGTGGCGGATTCGCCGCAAGATCGCTTTTATTGGGGGCTGGAGAGGGCCCCGCCCCTCCCGTCGCGCTCCGGGTGTCGCCGGCAAATCGGGTCCTCTCCCCTCTGAGACATGGAGCTCAGTGAGGGAAAGATGGACCCCCACCCCCCCTCGGCTCCATAACACTGGATGGCGGAAGCGACGTCAAACGTAATTTCTGCGGCTGCCCAGTGGTCTAAAAGGGGAATTATTAATTCATTTATTTATTTTTTAAATACATATTTTTAAAAAAATTTTTATTGCATTGTAGTGTAAATATGAGATGTGACGTCTTTTTTGACCCCCCAGATCTCATATTTAAGAGGACCTGTCATGTTTTTTTTCTATTACAAGGGTTGTTTACATTCCTTGTAATAGGAATAAAAGTGACCCAAAATTTTGTTTTTAAAAGGACAGCGTCAAAATAAAAAAGTAAAATAAATAAGAAAGAATTTTTTTAAAGCGCCCCGTCCCACCGAGCTCGCACGCAGAAGTGAACGCATACGTAAGTCGCGCCCGCATATGTAAACAGCGTTGAAACCACACACGTGAGGTATCGCCACGATTGTAATGCCCCCTACACACGGTCGGATTTTCCGACGGAAAATGTGTGATAGGACCTTGTTGTCGGAAATTCTGACTGTGTGTGGTCTCCATCACACATTTTCCATCGGATTTTCTGACACACAAAGTTGGAGAGCAGGATAGAAAATTTTCCAACAACAAAATCCGTTGTCGGAAATTCCGATCGTGTGTACACAAATCCGACGGACAAAGTGCTACGCATGCTCAGAATAAATAAAGAGATGAAAGCTATTGGCCACTGCCCTGTTTATAGTCCCGACGTACGTGTTTTACGTCACCGCGTTCAGAACGATCGGATTTTCCGACAACTTTGTGTGACTGTGTGTATGCAAGACAAGTTTGAGCCAACATCCGTCGGAAAAAACCCTAGGATTTTGTTGTCGGAATGTCCGATCAATGTCCGATCAATGTCCGATCAATGTCCGATCAATGTCCGATCGTGTGTACGGGGCATTAGAGCGAGAGCAATAATTCTAGCCCTAGACCTCCTCTGTAACCCGAAACATGTAACTTGTAGAAATTTTTAAACTTCGCCTTTGGAGATTTTTCAATCAATTTTCAAATCAAGTCAAAGTTTGTCGCCATTCCACGAGTGGGCGCAATTTTGAAGAGTGACATGTTGGGTATCAATTTACTCGGCGTAACATTATCTTTCACAATATAAAAAAAATTGGGCTAACTTTACTGTTGTCTTTTTTTTTAAATTAAAAAAAGTGTATTTTTTTCCCAAAAAATCGTGCTTGTAAGACCGCTGCACAAATACGGTGTGACAGAAAGTATTGCAACGACCGCTGTTTTATTCTCTAGGGTGTCTGAAAAAAAAAAATATATATAATATTATATATATAAAATGATTTTAACACAGTTTGAAAAATAGGCCCGGTCCTTAAGTAGTTAATTTGAGGACACATAAACACAATAGGGAATTAGTGCAAAGGACTGCGATTATGTGTGCGGTACAAGAAACACAACATTTTCAGTGATGTGCAAAATTTCAGAGCTGCGCTGTCCAAATAGATAAATAAATATATCTGATAATCAGTTAGTATAAACACTAAACATAACGAAACAAAAAACATGGAATGCATTAAAGTCTGCGGGAATCACAGAGAATTCTTCTTAAAAGTTCATAAGCTTAGTGAGGATCCACCATCGATGATATAGAAAACCGCCACCTCTGGTAGTAATAATGCGCCATTTACCCACTGGAAATGACCTTCTAATCCTAGAAAGGTCTAAAAGTCTCAAATCGTAATCCTCCAATAATAGATCCTTAGGAACGGCTCCAAACACTCTCCATAGGAGGAGAGGGATTTATGGTGGTCCTCCCGCCAACCATCCTCTCAATGGAATATAGATGGGGATATGGAAACAGAATACTCCAATAGCATGAAACCCTTTTAGGTGATTTATTAAAATTCAAAATCTCACTTCAAAATCTACGTTTTTTTTTGGGTTGGGGGTGGGTTTAAGTGCTTGGGTGTAACTTTCATTTTTTTTTCAACTTTATTTATTTATTTATTTATTTATTTTTTAACCAAACTCTTTTTTTTTCATGACATAATGCATTTTTATACAATCAGATGCCTGTTTTGAATGCTGGGACTTCCTATGCCACAGGACTTAGTTTATGGTTTACTGAGACCAGAACATAAAGCGATCACCATGAAGCAATCACTGTGAAACGCTCACCGCGAAGCTCTCATCACGAAGCTCTCACCACAAAGCTCTCACCATCAAATGCACACCATGAAGCACACACCATAAAAAGCTCACCACAAAGCTCTCACCATCAAATGCACACAACAAAGCTCTCACCCTGAAGTGCTCACCATGAAGTGCTCATCACAAAGCTCTCACCAAGAAGTGCACTCACCATGAAGCGCACTCACCATGAAGCGCTCACCATGAAGCGCGCTCACCATGAAGCGCACTTACCATGAAGCACTCACCATGAAGTGCACTCACCATGAAGCGCACTCACCATGAAGCGCACTCACCATGAAGCGCGCTCACCATGAAGCGCGCTCACCATGAAGCGCACTTACCATGAAGCACTCACCATGAAGCGCTCACCATGAAGGGCTCACCATGAAGCGCTCACCATGAAGCGCTCACCATGAAGTGCACTCACCATGAAGCGCACTCACCATGAAGCGCACTCACAATGAAGCGCACTCACCATGAAGCACACTCACCATGAAGCACTCACCATGA
This sequence comes from Lithobates septentrionalis, assembly GCA_037952835.1. NCBI lineage: Eukaryota > Metazoa > Chordata > Amphibia > Anura > Ranidae > Lithobates > Lithobates septentrionalis. The sequence goes on along the minus strand of JBBDGP010004058.1, from coordinate 55,564 downwards.
AGTGCACTCACCATGAAGCTCTCACTATGAAGTGCTCACCACAAAGCTCTCACCCTGAAGTGCTCACAATGAAGTGCTCAACATGAAGGGCTGATCATAAAACGTTCACCATGAAGTGCACTCACCATGAAGCTCTCACTATGAAGTGCTCACCACAAAGCTCTCACCCTGAAGTGCTCACCATGAAGTGCTCACCATGAAGGGCTCACCATGAAGGGCTGATCATAAAACGCTCACCATGAAGTGCTCACCATGAAGTGCTCACCATGAAGTGCTCACCATGAAGGGCTGATCATAAAACGCTCACCATGAAGTGCACTCACCATGAAGCTCTCACTATGAAGTGCTCACCACAAAGCTCTCACCCTGAAGTGCTCACCATGAAGTGCTCACCATGAAGGGCTCACCATGAAGGGCTCACCATGAAGGGCTGATCATAAAACGCTCACCATGAAGTGCTCACCATGAAGTGCTCAACATGAAGTGCTCACCATGAAGGGCTGATCATAAAACGCTCACCATGAACTGCACTCACCATGAAGCTCTCACCATGAAGTGCTCACCATGAAGTGCTCACCATGAAGTGCTCACCATGAAGGGCTGATCATAAAACGCTCACCATGAACTGCACTCACCATGAAGCTCTCACCATGAAGTGCTCACCATGAAGTGCTCACCATGAAGTGCTCACCATGAAGTGCTCACCATGAAGGGCTCACCATGAAGGGCTCATCATAAAACGCTCACCATGAAGCGCTCAACATGAAGTTCTCATCAACAGATGGTCATAAACTATTCACATGGGAGCCTTATCATAAATGTGATTATCTGAACTGTTTGCATAGTCTGGAAATCGTATCAATGAAATCTCTATTGATTAGTTATATGGCTCTATAAATGTCACAAATATCTTCCTTCATCGGTAGAAAGAAGCCCATTGTACCCGAGATTAGTCAGAAAATCAAACAGAAGAACGCTCAGAAATAGTTTTCTCATTTCAGCCCTGTGTGCGCCAATCTCTGATGAGGGCAATCAGGAACATTAAAGAAAAATGAGTATAAATCATAGTACTGTATCAGACGAGTTATAACTGATAACAACCATCATAAAAGTCCACCTCAGGATGAGAACAATGGCCACCATTATTGTATGGAAGACTTGGTGGAACAAGCTGGAAGATCTTACCTGACACCAGAGTCTGGAAGATTCGAGGGGGGGGGGGGAGGGGCATTAAAATGGAGAAGAATTCTATAATCCACTATACTCTGTATTATTATCATACAATGTGTATAGCCTGCAGAGTCCTATGGAGAGCCCTCTGCTCTGTGATTGGACGAGAGGTTGGTCATGTGACTGGGCTCTTCTCCCGAGGTTTATTCATATTCAATTTACAGAAGTTTTGGATCCAAAACATCGGCCCCCCAAGCTAGCACAGTGCAACGCACATTTGTAAGGCCAGCAAGGCCATAGCCATGCCTTATAAATAGAAAACAAGGCTTTATGTATGAAATCCAATCCAATGAAGCTAGAAGCTGATTGGCTGCCAGGCACAGCTGCACAACATTTTGCACTCTCCAGTTTTAGTAAATCAACCTCTATGTCATAACCAGCCGCCATCTTTTTTCTTTTTTTTTAGAAAACCCTCCTTTATATATTTTGTATCCTATTTTGGCCAGAGAGGGACCACTGACGCATTTCACCAGAGAGGGACCACTTTGACGCATTTCACCAGAGAGGGACCACTTTGACGCATTTCACCAGAAAGGGACCACTTTGATGCATTTCATCAGCGAGGGACCACTTTGACGCATTTCATCAGAGAGGGACCACTGACGCATTTCATCAGAGAGGGACTGCTTTGACGCATTTCATCAGAGAGGGACAGCTTTGACGCATTTCAGAGAGGGACCACTTTGACGGATTGCGTCAGAGAGGGACTGCTTTGACGCATTTCATCAGAGAGGGACCACTTTGATGCATTTCACCAGAGAGGGACCACTTTGACGCATTTCACCAGAGAGGGACCACTTTGACGCATTTCATCAGAGAGGGACCACTTTGATGCATTTCATCAGCGAGGGACCACTTTGATGCATTTCATCAGAGAGGGACTGCTTTGACGCATTTCATCAGAGAGGGACTGCTTTGACGCATTTCATCAGAGAGGACTGCTTTGACGCATTGCATCAGAGAGGGACCACATTGACGCATTTCATCAGAGAGGGACCACTTTGACGCATTTCATCAGAGAGGGACCACTTTGATGCATTTCATCAGAGAGGGACCACTTTGACGCATTTCATCAGAGAGGGACCACTTTGACGGATTGCATCAGAGAGGGACCACATTGACGCATTTCATCAGAGAGGGACCACTTTGAGGCATTTCATCAAAGAGGGACCGTTTTGACGCATTTCATCAGAGAGGGACGACTTTGACGCATTTCATCAGAGAGGGACCACTTTGACACATTTCATCAGAGAGGGACCACTTTGACGGATTGCATCAGAGAGGGACCACTTTGACGCATTTCATCAGAGAGGGACCACTTTGACGGATTGCATCAGAGAGGGACCACTTTGACGCATTTCATCAGAGAGGGACCGTTTTGACGCATTTCATCAGAGAGGGACCACTTGAACGGATTGCATCAGAGAGGGACTGCTTTTGCTTTTAGAATTATTGCTCTCACTCTACCGATCGCGGCGATACCTCACATGTGTGGTTTGAACACTATTTACATATGTGGTTGCGACTTTCGTATGCGTTCGCTTCTGCACACAAGCATGGAAGGACGGGGTGCTTTAAATTTTATTATTCAGCCTGTGGCTCCCCAAGTAATCGAGAGTCACACACAAATCTGTTGTCGTCTGGAAGCTGTAGGCGGCTGTCTGGGGGGGCAGGTTTGGCATCACTGAAGGGTGGGGCAATGATGTCAGCAAAGAGCAATTTTACCACACCCACTGTTCGCGGGCCGCATTGCTACTCTCACTGTGGTACCCAAGGAGAGTAGCAGAAAAAAAAATTGCCCTGCACCGCAAAAGTGTTGGGGTGTGGCTTGAAGAAAAGGTGGCGACCCTAGTCACATGAGGGGGGATGGGAGTAGTAGTTGTGCCTCCAGCCTATGGTAATCCTCTGTGTAGCCATTCAGAAATGCTGAGGTCTGGGGACTTTTATTGCTCATTCATTCTGTAGAGCTCCCCCCCCTTTGTACAGAGCCATGTCCCCCCCTCTGTACAAAGCCATGTTCCCCCCTCTGTACAAAGCCATGTCCCCCCCTCTGTGCAGAGCCATGTCCCCCCCTCTGTGCAGAGCCATGTCCCCCCCTCTGTGCAGAGCCATGTCCCCCCCTCTGTGCAGAGCCATGTCCCGCCCTCTGTGCAGAGCCATGTCCCCCCCTCTGTACAGAGCCATGTCCCCCCCTCTATGCAGAGCCATGTCCCCCTCTCTGTGCAGAGCCATGTCCCCCCCTCTGTGCAGAGCCATGTCCCGCCCTCTGTGCAGAGCCATGTCCCCCCCTCTGTACAGAGCCATGTCCCCCCCTCTATGCAGAGCCATGTCCCCCTCTCTGTGCAGAGCCATGTCCCCCCCTCTGTGCAGAGCCATGTCCCGCCCTCTGTGCAGAGCCATGTCCCCCCCTCTATGCAGAGCCATGTCCCCCCCCTCTATGCAGAGCCATGTCCGCCCCTCTGTGCAGAGCCATGTCCCGCCCTCTGTGCAGAGCCATGTCCCCCCCCTCTGTACAGAGCCATGTCCCCCCCTCTATGCAGAGCCATGTCCCCCCCTCTGTGCAGAGCCATGTCCCGCCCTCTGTGCAGAGCCATGTCCCCCCCCTCTGTACAGAGCCATGTCCCCCCCTCTATGCAGAGCCATGTCCCCCCCTCTGTGCAGAGCCATGTCCCCCCCTCTGTGCAGAGCCATGTCCCCCCCTCTGTGCAGAGCCATGTCCCGCCCTCTGTGCAGAGCCATGTCCCGCCCTCTGTGCAGAGCCATGTCCCCCCCCTCTGTACAGAGCCATGTCCCCCCCTCTGTGCAGAGCCATGTCCCCCCTCTGTGCAGAGCCATGTCCCCCCCTCTGTGCAGAGCCATGTCCCCCCCTCTGTGCAGAGCCATGTCCCCCCCTCTGTGCAGAGCCATGTCCCCCCCTCTGTGCAGAGCCATGTCCCCCCCCCCCCTGTGCAGAGCCATGTCCCCCCCTCTGTGCAGAGCCATGTCCCCCCCTCTGTGCAGAGCCATGTCCCCCCCTCTGTGCAGAGCCATGTCCCGCCCTCTGTGCAGAGCCATGTCCCCCCCTCTGTGCAGTGCCATGTCCCCCCCTCTGTACAGAGCCATGTCCCCCCCTCTGTACAGAGCCATGTCCCCCCCTCTATGCAGAGCCATGTCCCCCCTCTGTACAGAGCCATGTCCCCCCTTTGTACAGAGCCATGTCCCCCCCTCTGTACAGAGCCATGCCCCCCTCTGTACAGAGCCATGTCCCCCCCCCCTGTACAGAGCCATGTTCCCTCCCTCTATGCAGAGCCATGTCCCCCCTCTGTACAGAGCCATGTCCCCCCCTCTATGCAGAGCCATGTCCCCCCTCTGTACAGAGCCATGTCCCCCCTCTGTACAGAGCCATGTCCCCCCCCTCTGTACAGAGCCATGCCCCCCCTCTGTACAGAGCCATGTCCCCCCTCTGTACAGAGCCATGTCCCCCCCCTCTGTACAGAGCCATGCCCCCCCTCTGTACAGAGCCATGCCCCCCCTCTGTACAGAGCCATGTCCCCCCCTCTGTACAGAGCCATGTCCCCCCCTCTATGCAGAGCCATGTCCCCCCTCTGTACAGAGCCATGTCCCCCCCTCTGTACAGAGCCATGTCCCCCCCTCTGTGCAGAGCCATGTCCCCCCCTCTGTACAGAGCCATGTCCCCCCCTCTGTACAGAGCCATGTCCCCCCCCTCTATGCAGAGCCATGTCCCCCCTCTGTACAGAGCCATGTCCCCCCTTTGTACAGAGCCATGTCCCCCCCTCTGTACAGAGCCATGCCCCCCTCTGTACAGAGCCATGTCCCCCCCCTCTGTACAGAGCCATGTTCCCCCCCTCTATGCAGAGCCATTTCCCCCCTCTGTACAGAGCCATGTCCCCCCCTCTATGCAGAGCCATGTCCCCCCTCTGTACAGAGCCATGTCCCCCCTCTGTACAGAGCCATGTCCCCCCTCTGTATAGAGCCATGCCCCCCCTCTGTACAGAGCCATGTCCCCCCTCTGTACAGAGCCATGTCCCCCCCCTCTGTACAGAGCCATGCCCCCCCCTCTGTACAGAGCCATGCCCCCCCCCTCTGTACAGAGCCATGCCCCCCCCTCTGTACAGAGCCATGTCCCCCCCTCTATGCAGAGCCATGTCCCCCCTCTGTACAGAGCCATGTCCCCCCTCTGTACAGAGCCTTGTCCCCCCCTCTGTACAGAGCCATGCCCCCCCTCTGTACAGAGCCATGTCCCCCCCCCTCTGTACAGAGCCATATCCCCCCCTCTATGCAGAGCCATGTCCCCCACTCTGTACAGAGCCATGTCCCCCACTCTGTACAGAGCCATGTCCCCCCTCTGTACAGAGCCCCCATGTCCCCCCCTCTGTACAGAGCCATGTCCCCCCCCTCTGTGCAGAGCCATGTCCCCCCCCTCTGTACAGAGCCATGTCCCCCCCTCTATGCAGAGCCATGTCCCCCCTCTGTACAGAGCCATGTCCCCCCTCTGTACAGAGCCATGTCCCCCCCTCTGTACAGAGCCATGCCTCCCCCTCTGTACAGAGCCATGTCCCCCCTCTGTACAGAGCCATGTCCCCCCCTCTGTACAGAGCCATGCCCCCCCTCTGTACAGAGCCATGTCCCCCCCTCTGTACAGAGCCATGTCCCCCCCTCTGTACAGAGCCATGCCCCCCTCTGTACAGAGCCATGCCCCCCCTCTGTACAGAGCCATGTCCCCCCCTCTGTACAGAGCCATGTCCCCCCCTCTATGCAGAGCCATGTCCCCCACTCTGTACAGAGCCATTTCCCCCCCTCTGTACAGAGCCACCATGTCCCCCCCTCTGTACAGAGCCATGTCCCCCCCTCTGTACAGAGCCATGTCCCCCCCTCTGTGCAGAGCCATGTCCCCCCCCCTCTGTACAGAGCCATGTCCCCCCCCCCTCTGTACAGAGCCATGTCCCCCCCTCTGTACAGAGCCATGTCCCCCCCCTCTGTACAGAGCCATGTCCCCCCCCTCTGTACAGAGCCATGTCCCCCCCTCTGTACAGAGCCATGCCCCCCCCTCTGTACAGAGCCATGTCCCCCCCTCTGTACAGAGCCATGTCCCCCCTCTATGCAGAGCCATGTCCCCCCCTCTGTACAAAGCCATGTCCCCCCCTCTGTGCAGAGCCATGTCCTCTCTCTGTACAGAGCCATGTCCCGCCCTCTGTGCAGAGCCATGTCCCCCCCCTCTGTACAGAGCCATGTCCCCCCCTCTATGCAGAGCCATGTCCCCGCCTCTATGCAGAGCCATGTCCCCCCCTCTGTGCAGAGCCATGTCCCCCCCTCTGTGCAGAGCCATGTCCCCCCCTCTGTGCAGAGCCATGCCCCGCCCTCTGTGCAGAGCCATGTCCCCCCCCTCTGTACAGAGCCATGTCCCCCCCTCTATGCAGAGCCATGTCCCCCCTCTGTGCAGAGCCATGTCCCCCCCTCTGTGCAGAGCCATGTCCCCCTCTGTGCAGAGCCATGTCCCCCCCTCTGTGCAGAGCCATGTCCCCCCCCCTGTGCAGAGCCATGTCCCCCCCTCTGTGCAGAGCCATGTCCCCCCCTCTGTGCAGAGCCATGTCCCCCCCTCTGTGCAGAGCCATGTCCCGCCCTCTGTGCAGAGCCATGTCCCCCCCTCTGTGCAGAGCCATGCCCCCCCCTCTGTGCAGAGCCATGTCCCCCCCTCTGTACAGAGCCATGTCCCCCCCTCTATGCAGAGCCATGTCCCCCCTCTGTACAGAGCCATGTCCCCCCCTTTGTACAGAGCCATGTCCCCCCCTCTGTACAGAGCCATGCCCCCCTCTGTACAGAGCCATGTCCCCCCCCTCTGTACAGAGCCATGTTCCCCCCCTCTATGCAGAGCCATGTCCCCCCCTCTGTACAGAGCCATGTCCCCCCCTCTATGCAGAGCCATGTCCCCCCTCTGTACAGAGCCATGTCCCCCCTCTGTACAGAGCCATGTCCCCCCCTCTGTACAGAGCCATGCCCCCCCTCTGTACAGAGCCATGTCCCCCCCTCTGTACAGAGCCATGTCCCCCCCTCTATGCAGAGCCATGTCCCCCCTCTGTACAGAGCCATGTCCCCCCTTTGTACAGAGCCATGTCCCCCCCTCTGTACAGAGCCATGCCCCCCTCTGTACAGAGCCATGTCCCCCCCCTCTGTACAGAGCCATGTTCCCCCCCTCTATGCAGAGCCATTTCCCCCCTCTGTACAGAGCCATGTCCCCCCCTCTATGCAGAGCCATGTCCCCCCTCTGTACAGAGCCATGTCCCCCCTCTGTACAGAGCCATGTCCCCCCCTCTGTACAGAGCCATGCCCCCCCTCTGTACAGAGCCATGTCCCCCCTCTGTACAGAGCCATGTCCCCCCCCTCTGTACAGAGCCATGCCCCCCCCTCTGTACAGAGCCATGCCCCCCCTCTGTACAGAGCCATGCCCCCCCTCTGTACAGAGCCATGTCCCCCCCTCTATGCAGAGCCATGTCCCCCCTCTGTACAGAGCCATGTCCCCCCTCTGTACAAAGCCTTGTCCCCCCCTCTGTACAGAGCCATGCCCCCCCTCTGTACAGAGCCATGTCCCCCCCCTCTGTACAGAGCCATATCCCCCCCTCTATGCAGAGCCATGTCCCCCACTCTGTACAGAGCCATGTCCCCCCTCTGTACAGAGCCCCCATGTCCCCCCCTCTGTACAGAGCCATGTCCCCCCCCCTCTGTGCAGAGCCATGTCCACCCCCCCCTCTGTACAGAGCCATGTCCCCCCCTCTATGCAGAGCCATGTCCCCCCTCTGTACAGAGCCATGTCCCCCCTCTGTACAGAGCCATGTCCCCCCCTCTGTACAGAGCCATGCCTCCCCCTCTGTACAGAGCCATGTCCCCCCTCTGTACAGAGCCATGTCCCCCCCTCTGTACAGAGCCATGCCCCCCCTCTGTACAGAGCCATGCCCCCCCTCTGTACAGAGCCATGTCCCCCCCTCTGTACAGAGCCATGTCCCCCCCTCTGTACAGAGCCATGCCCCCCTCTGTACAGAGCCATGCCCCCCCTCTGTACAGAGCCATGTCCCCCCCTCTGTACAGAGCCATGTCCCCCCCTCTATGCAGAGCCATGTCCCCCACTCTGTACAGAGCCATTTCCCCCCCTCTGTACAGAGCCACCATGTCCCCCCCTCTGTACAGAGCCATGTCCCCCCCTCTGTACAGAGCCATGTCCCCCCCTCTGTGCAGAGCCATGTCCCCCCCCCTCTGTACAGAGCCATGTCCCCCCCCCTCTGTACAGAGCCATGTCCCCCCTCTGTACAGAGCCATGTCCCCCCCCTCTGTACAGAGCCATGTCCCCCCCCTCTGTACAGAGCCATGTCCCCCCCTCTGTACAGAGCCATGCCCCCCTCTGTACAGAGCCATGTCCCCCCCTCTGTACAGAGCCATGTCCCCCCTCTATGCAGAGCCATGTCCCCCCCTCTGTACAAAGCCATGTCCCCCCCTCTGTGCAGAGCCATGTCCTCTCTCTGTACAGAGCCATGTCCCGCCCTCTGTGCAGAGCCATGTCCCCCCCCTCTGTACAGAGCCATGTCCCCCCCTCTATGCAGAGCCATGTCCCCGCCTCTATGCAGAGCCATGTCCCCCCCTCTGTGCAGAGCCATGTCCCCCCCTCTGTGCAGAGCCATGTCCCCCCCTCTGTGCAGAGCCATGCCCCGCCCTCTGTGCAGAGCCATGTCCCCCCCCTCTGTACAAAGCCATGTCCCCCCCTCTATGCAGAGCCATGTCCCCCCCTCTATGCAGAGCCATGTCCCCCCTCTGTACAGAGCCATGTCCCCCCTCTGTACAGAGCCATGTCCCCCCCTCTGTACAGAGCCATGCCTCCCCCTCTGTACAGAGCCATGTCCCCCCTCTGTACAGAGCCATGTCCCCCCCTCTGTACAGAGCCATGCCCCCCCTCTGTACAGAGCCATGCCCCCCCTCTGTACAGAGCCATGTCCCCCCCTCTGTACAGAGCCATGTCCCCCCCTCTGTACAGAGCCATGCCCCCCTCTGTACAGAGCCATGCCCCCCCTCTGTACAGAGCCATGTCCCCCCCTCTGTACAGAGCCATGTCCCCCCCTCTATGCAGAGCCATGTCCCCCACTCTGTACAGAGCCATTTCCCCCCCTCTGTACAGAGCCACCATGTCCCCCCCTCTGTACAGAGCCATGTCCCCCCCTCTGTACAGAGCCATGTCCCCCCCTCTGTGCAGAGCCATGTCCCCCCCCCTCTGTACAGAGCCATGTCCCCCCCCCCTCTGTACAGAGCCATGTCCCCCCTCTGTACAGAGCCATGTCCCCCCCCTCTGTACAGAGCCATGTCCCCCCCCTCTGTACAGAGCCATGTCCCCCCCTCTGTACAGAGCCATGCCCCCCCTCTGTACAGAGCCATGTCCCCCCCTCTGTACAGAGCCATGTCCCCCCTCTATGCAGAGCCATGTCCCCCCCTCTGTACAAAGCCATGTCCCCCCCTCTGTGCAGAGCCATGTCCTCTCTCTGTACAGAGCCATGTCCCGCCCTCTGTGCAGAGCCATGTCCCCCCCCTCTGTACAGAGCCATGTCCCCCCCCTCTATGCAGAGCCATGTCCCCGCCTCTATGCAGAGCCATGTCCCCCCCTCTGTGCAGAGCCATGTCCCCCCCTCTGTGCAGAGCCATGTCCCCCCCTCTGTGCAGAGCCATGCCCCGCCCTCTGTGCAGAGCCATGTCCCCCCCCTCTGTACAAAGCCATGTCCCCCCCTCTATGCAGAGCCATGTCCCCCCTCTGTGCAGAGCCATGTCCCCCCCTCTGTGCAGAGCCATGTCCCCCCTCTGTGCAGAGCCATGTCCCCCCCTCTGTGCAGAGCCATGTCCCCCCCCCCCTGTGCAGAGCCATGTCCCCCCCTCTGTACAGAGCCATGTCCCCCCCTCTATGCAGAGCCATGTCCCCCCTCTGTACAGAGCCATGTCCCCCCCTTTGTACAGAGCCATGTCCCCCCCTCTGTACAGAGCCATGCCCCCCTCTGTACAGAGCCATGTCCCCCCCCTCTGTACAGAGCCATGTTCCCCCCCTCTATGCAGAGCCATGTCCCCCCCTCTGTACAGAGCCATGTCCCCCCCTCTATGCAGAGCCATGTCCCCCCTCTGTACAGAGCCATGTCCCCCCTCTGTACAGAGCCATGTCCCCCCCTCTGTACAGAGCCATGCCCCCCCTCTGTACAGAGCCATGTCCCCCCCTCTGTACAGAGCCATGTCCCCCCCTCTATGCAGAGCCATGTCCCCCACTCTGTACAGAGCCATGTCCCCCCCTCTGTACAGAGCCACCATGTCCCCCCCTCTGTACAGAGCCATGTCCCCCCCTCTGTGCAGAGCCATGTCCCCCCCCCCTCTGTACAGAGCCATGTCCCCCCCCTCTGTACAGAGCCATGTCCCCCCCTCTGTACAGAGCCATGTCCCCCCCTCTGTACAGAGCCATGTCCCCCCCCCTCTGTACAGAGCCATGCCCCCCCTCTGTACAGAGCCATGTCCCCCCCCCCTCTGTACAGAGCCATGTCCCCCCTCTATGCAGAGCCATGTCCCCCCCTCTGTACAGAGCCATGTCCCCCCCTCTGTACAGAGCCATGTCCCCACCTCTATGCAGAGCCATGTCCCCCCCTCTGTACAGAGCCATGTCCCCCCCCCTCTGTACAGAGCCATCTACCCCCCTCTGTACAGAGCCATGTCCCCCCCTCTGTACAGAGCCATGTCCCCCCCTCTATGCAGAGCCATGTCCCCCCTCTGTACAGAGCCATGTCCCCCCTTTGTACAGAGCCATGTCCCCCCCTCTGTACAGAGCCATGCCCCCCTCTGTACAGAGCCATGTCCCCCCCTCTGTACAGAGCCATATTCCCCCCCTCTATGCAGAGCCATGTCCCCCCCTCTGTACAGAGCCATGTCCCCCCCTCTATGCAGAGCCATGTCCCCCCTCTGTACAGAGCCATGCCCCCCCTCTGTACAGAGCCATGTCCCCCCCTCTGTACAGAGCCATGCCCCCCCTCTGTACAGAGCCATGTCCCCCCCCTCTGTACAGAGCCATGTCCCCCCCTCTATGCAGAGCCATGTCCCCCACTCTGTACAGAGCCATGTCCCCCCCTCTGTACAGAGCCACCATGTCCCCCCCTCTGTACAAAGTCATGTCCCCCCCTCTGTGCAGAGCCATGTCCCCCCCCCTCTGTACAGAGCCATGTCCCCCCCCCTCTGTACAGAGCCATGTCCCCCCCCCTCTGTACAGAGCCATGCCCCCCCTCTGTACAGAGCCATGTACCCCCCCCTCTGTACAGAGCCATGTCCCCCCCTCTGTACAGAGCCATGCCCCCCCCCTCTGTACAGAGCCATGTCCCCCCCTCTGTACAGAGCCATGTCCCCCCTCTATGCAGAGCCATATCCCCCCCTCTGTACAGAGCCATGTCCCCCCCTCTGTGCAGAGCCATGTCCTCTCTCTGTACAGAGCCATGTCCCCCCCTCTGTGCAGAGCCATGTCCCCCCCTCTGTACAGAGCCATGTCCCCCCCCCCTCTGTACAGAGCCATGTCCCCACCTCTATGCAGAGCCATGTCCCCCCCTCTGTACAGAGCCATGTCCCCCCCCCCCCCTCTGTACAGAGCCATGTCCCCACCTCTATGCAGAGCCATGTCCCCCCTCTGTACAGAGCCATGTCCCCCCTCTGTACAGAGCCATGTCCCCCCCTGTACAGAGCCATGTCCTCCCCTCTAAGCAGAGCCATGTCCCCCCCCCTCTGTACAGAGCCATGTCCCCACCTCTATGCAGAGCCATGTCCCCCCTCTGTACAGAGCCATGTCCCCCCTCTGTACAGAGCCATGTCCCCCCCTGTACAGAGCCATGTCCTCCCCTCTAAGCAGAGCCATGCCCCCCCTCTGTGCAGAGCCATGTCCCCCCTCTATACAGAGCCATGTCCCCCCTCTGTACAGAGCCATGTCCCCCCTCTATACAGAGCCATGTCCCCCCCTCTGTGCAGGCATGCCACCCCCCCCCCACCGCAGCTGCCGATTGGCTGATCCCCGGGCTATGCTGCACCTGCTCCATGCACAGACCGCTCTGCACAGCTGACCACAATCCAGATGGTGCATCCACTGGCACTTGCTCAGTTTCAGGAAGGAGGGAGATTGGAGAAGTAACTTGTCATATCAGTGACAACTGGACCTCTCCAAGTAATCCCCATTTCCTCCCCCCACCCCCCACCCCCCCCCCAATACCCCCCATCCCATCTATGTCCAGGTTTTCAAACCCAACTACTGCCAAGTCATTATCACTATTTCTTGGACAGAGCGGAGTGGAGCTCCAGGCTCATTTTCTGTCAGTGGCCCCCATTGGGGAGATTTTCCCTCACTTCCTGCCCTTGTGACACCCTTATAAGAGATGAGTGGCACACTGGTTAGCAGAGCAGGATGGGATGGACAGCCATAAAACATTGTCAGGGGTTCCAACCCTTCCTCACATGAGGTGTCTTTTTCTTTTATCCGCCCTGAGGTGAAGGGAAATCTCCCTGATAGGGACACTCAGTCAGACACTTCTGGTGCTCGTGAGGGATCTATTGTTGTTGGGGGGGGGGTTCTTATGTTGCTGGGGGGGATTTACTGTTGAGGGAGGGGTCTATTGATGCTGGATCTATTTTGCTGTTTTTCTTGTTATCATGAACAAATTCCACACAAAATATTTAACACCACAAAATGATACTTGGTTCTATATTCTTTTTAAAAGGGGCAGTACTGGGAGGTGGGTAAGGGGTGGAACCAAGGAACGGTGCTCAGAGGTGGGTAGGGGGCGGAGTCAAGGGGTGACTTAAAAGGGGTGAGCTCCTGCTGGGAGGTGGATAAGGGGTTGAACCAAGGAACGGTGCTGGGAGGTGGGTAGGGGGTGGAGTCAAGGCTTGACTCAGAAGGGGTGAGTTCCTGCTGGGAGGTGGATAAGGGGTTGAACCAAGGAACGGTGCTCAGAGGTGGGTAGGGGGTGGAGTCAAGAGTTGACTCAGAAGGGGTGAGTTCCTGCTGGGAGGTGGATAAGGGGGTGGAACCAAGGAACGGTGCTCGGAGGTGGGTAGGGGTGGAGTCAAGGGTTGACTCAGAAGGGGCGAGTTCCTGCTGGGAGGTGGATAAGGGGGTGGAACCAAGGAACGGTGCTCGGAGGTGGGTAGGGGTGGAGTCAAGGGTTGACTCAGAAGAGGTGAGTTCCTGCTGGGAGGTGGATAAGGGGGTGGAACCAAGGAACGGTGCTCGGAGGTGGGTAGGGGTGGAGTCAAAGGTTGACTCAGAAGGGGTGCGTTCCTGCACCTATTCTCTGAGAAAGAAAGCCATGGGGACATTTATGGCAATAAAAACCCAACAGAGGCTCTGAACCTTCTCTAAAGGAAATAGGTTTTGGCCGGGGTTTAGCTTTAAATAGGAGCCGATGAGCCGTGTCCTGGGGATTACCATGGCTCCTGGTAATGAATATCATGGTTCCTGGTCCACAATGGAAGGAATGGTGTGATAGGAACAGATAACACCCCCAATAGCTTGCCATCTTTGGACCATTTCTAAGCTACAAGAGGAAGATAATAATGATCTCCATCTGACTTCTATGTAGGAGAGTAGGGACCAGACACTCCTCAGTGAGGGAGGGGTTAATCCTCACAATGCCACAGAACAGCTACACACCTTCCAGCTTCCTCCCCAGTAGTGAGTCCTCCAGACCCTGCTTAGATAGCTCCAAAGCTGATTAGCTGTGACCTTGATGAACATCAGCAAACTCCAGCAAAGCCACCTTAAAGGGGCAGCAGCCCCTGAGGCTGGGAACTTCTCCAGCAGGACAAGAACAGAGCTGTTCCAGGCCACAGATTATTTATGCTCCCCCCAGCCACCTACTACACACACCTCCCGAGGGATTGGCTGCAGCACAATAAATATTCATGCTGACCATTTGACTCTCCCAGCCTTCTAAGTTCTGGAAGCCTTCATAGTTCAGGGGAGAGCAATCGAACCTGTAGCCTGTGAGACCCGGAACAGCCCAGAGAAAATAATAGCTGCTCCAATGATTACAGGGGAGCCAAAAAAGAACTACAATTACCCATCACTCTGGCAAACTACCTAGGCGGGTGCTGCATAGAAGTGGGTCTATGACAAGGCCAGGAACACAGGGAGGCAAATAGAGCAGAATAACTCCTTTAGAAAGCGATGAGGGCTTCAGGAACAGCCCAGGATTCGGTGACCCCAGGCAAATCAACATTCGACCCCCGAGGGTTGAGAACCACTGCTCTAGAGGTGGTGAGGGGTTCCTTGAGCTGTGCCTTGTTGCCCTTCTATTGTGATGGCCCTGGAACTTTGCAGGCAGAACCAACACTTGGCAAAGCGAGCGTTATTACCCCGATTATATTTTCAGGCTGTCTGTAAGGGTTGCATTATTCCTACTGACCACATAAAGGGCCATTGACTCCCAATCAATTGGTTTTTGTAGGGGGTTCCTCTGAGACCTGAAAACTGTTTTAGGGGTTCTTCAGGGCTAAAAAGTTGGAGAAAGACTGCTAGAGGCCAAGGGGGCCCATTAAACTCAGCAGCTCCTTAGGGGGTCATCAGCGCACCGACATCCGAGGTTTTCCTAATGAAGGTCACATTGTGAAATACACATATTTGTTGTCCCCGCCACCCACCTTCCCGTCACCATGAACTTCGTATGGTCCAGGTGTCATCCCAGCAGTGACGGTGTTCTTTATGACCTCCGAGCCATCAACCCATACGGCTTCATTGGGATTTTATCACCCCCCCCCCCCCCCCCCGGACACCTCTGTGTGTTCTATGGGGAAATATTTATAGAGTTGTACAAACAGCGATTAATCTGAGGAATATTTGTCCTGTCCGGGTGTTTTCCCTCCGAGATATCAGAACGTTACACAAGAACTTCTCTTATTTCATCACCAATAAATCTGAGAAAAAGCTGATTGTATGCAGACTATCTACACCCCTCCCCCATAGACACAAATATCCCCTCCCCCAAAACCCCCACCCCCCTTCATATACACACATTACCCCCCCATAGACACACATACAACCCCCCATATATACACACACATACTGTACACCCCCATATACACACATATGCCCCCCATAGACACACATAACCCCTCCACAACCCCCACCCCCTCCATAGACACACACATTACCCCCCCCCCCCCTTCATATACACAGATTACCCCCCCACAACCCCCACCCCCCCTTCATATACACACATTACCCCCCCATAGACACACATACAACCCCCCATATATACACACACATACTGTACACCCCCATATACACACATATGCCCCCCATAGACACACATAACCCCCCCACAACCCCCACCCCCTCCATAGACACACACATTACCCCCCCCCCCTTCATATACACACACATACCCCCCACAACCCCCACCCCCCTTCATATACACACATTACCCCCCCCCCCCACAACCCCCATCCCCCCTTCATATACACACATTACCCCCTCATAGACACACATACACCCCCCATATATACACACATACTGTACACCCCCCCATATACACACATACGCCCCCCATAGACACACATAGGCACTACTACCCCCCTTATACTATACTACTACTGAACAGCTACTACACCCCTTCCACACCACTACTATCCCCCTAATACTATACTACTACTGAACAGATACTACACCGCTACTACTCCACTACTATCCCCCTACTACTATACTACTACTGAACAGATACTACACCGCTACTACTCCACTACTATCCCCCTACTACTATACTACTACTGAACAGATACTACACCGCTACCACTCCACTACTATCCCCCTTCTACTATACTACTACCGAACAGATACTACACCGCTACTACTCCACTACTATCTCCCTACTAGTATACTACTACTGAACAGATACTGAACCACTACTACTCCACTACTATCCCCCTACTACTATACTACTACTGAACAGATACTAAACAGCTACTACTCCACTACTATCCCCCTACTACAATAATACTACTACACAGATACTACACCCCTTCCACACCACTACTACTACACTCTTAATATACCACCACTACACCTCTACTAGAGTAATCGCCACACACTTCTGTGTCCCGTGCTGACCGGCTGCCCTTCTGCCTACTAAACACAGGAGGTCGGCTGCTCAGCACAGACTCCATTCAGAGAACACTTCACATGTTCTCAATGAATCCCGTGAATTTCCCATGAAGACTTTAGATTTGCTTTCAATGTTGGATTCCTATGAAGGAGTCACATACCAGGAACAATGTTGGGGGGGGGGGGGGGGTTGTAGAGTGTTTGGTAGATGAATGTAAACTTTGACCTGAGCGATCTTCCCAGCATCCTTCACAATCTCACGTTCCACTCGTTTCGTGCCTTTTACACGGCTGCCTTTTTCATTTATTGTCTCCTCTGTGATGATAATGACGTGTTGTGGGTAGGGATGAGCTTAGTGTTCGACTCGAACATCGTCTGTTCGATCGTTCGCCGAATTGTGAACCATATGGTCCATTCGCGACAAATTCGAGTGGCGCGTCACGGCCCATAATTCACTGTGGCATCGCAGTGCATTGCTGGCTGATGATTGGCCAAGCATGCACTATGACCCGCATGCTTGGCCAATCACAGCGCCGTCTGTACAGAGAGCCGTAATTGGCCAAAGCCAATTATGGCACAGGGGGTTTAGAACACGCCCACTCTATATAAGGCCGCCTGCAGGGCGACCCTGTGTAGTGTGTTCCGTTGTTCAGAGATAGAGATAGACAGAGAGAGAGACAGTGTCATTTCATTTGAGTTAGATAGATTAGGCAGGACAATCAGTGAGTTTAGCTGCACTTACAGTGTATTGTGTATATATATGCATCCCAGGTGTTGTTTATATATAAATATACACTGTATTCAGTTTAGCTAGATCCGTTCCTGTTATCTTCCTACTGACAGGCAGGCAGGTGTTTTTACAGTATTTGAAGAAAATTGCTGGTGTTCTTCTGATCCTAGTACTCCTATTAGCTGCAGTATTTACAGTTAGTGTAGTGTGTACCCTGCACAGTGTTCACCTAAAACTACCTGAAGACAATTGCTGGTGTTCTCATACTAATAATACTACAGGCAGGCAGTTGATTCTGCTAGCTGCAGTATAATCGGTATATATATATATCCCAGTTTTGTGCAGCTCACTGCAGGCCATTAGTATGTCTGGAAGGCCAAGAAGGAGAGGCAGACAGTCACAAGCTAATAAAAGAGGGGAGGCAGGCTCTGTGTCTAGAGGCAACAGTGCTGGTCGTGGAGACGGTGCATCCTCATCAGCACGTGGCCGTGGGACACGCTTGGCCTTTTTTTCGGCAGCTGGCCATCTTGAGCCGCAACATGCGGAAGATTTGGTCGAGTGGATGACCAAGCCGTCCTCATCCTCCTCATCCTCTCTCACCCATGCTCAGGGTACTTTGTCTGGCAAAGCAGCGGCCTCTTCCCTCGGCTCAATGTCATCAGTGACTCCTTTCCTAGCCCCACTATATCCTCCTGAGGAGTCCCTCGAACTGTTTGACCACAGTGTTGGGTACATGCTCCAGGAGGATGCCCAGCGCTTTGAAGGCTCCAATGATGGTACCCAGCTAGATGAAGACAGTAACGTGAGCCCAGAGGGAGGGGGTGCCCAAGAAGGACAGCAATCTGACAGTCATGCTCCCCCTGCTGCAGCATACTGCCAGGTTTGCTCCAGTGATGGGGAGGGAGGGGATGATGAGATCACTGACTCCACATGGGTGCCTGATAGGAGAGAGGAGGAGGAGGAGGAGGAGGCGGCACATCACCAACGAGGCAGGATGCCCTCCAGGGGCCAGCCTAAGGGCAGCACACTGACTGCATCACACCCCAAAGCTCCACATGTGCAGGGCGCTGCAGTCTCTGCGCGTTATTCCAAAAGTTCTTTGGTGTGGGCCTTTTTTGAGACGACTGCATCAGATCCCACCGCTGCTATTTGCAACATATGTCTCAAGCGTATCTTGCGTGGCCAAAACATCACCCGCTTGGGTACCACATGCTTGACCAGACATATGTTGACCTGCCATGCAGTTCGTTGGCAAGCGTATCTAAAAGACCCACACGAAAGAACAAAGAGGACCTCTCCTTGCTCCTCATCAGCTGGGATCTCCAACCCCACTAGACCTTCAGTCCTCTCTGAGACCTGCACTGAGAGGAATGAAGGTGTAGAATTAGGTGTGTTACAGCCAAGTACTTGCGGGCAATCTGCTATCGGTACACCGACGTCAGATTGTACCAGGCAAATTTCCCTGCCCCAGCTGCTGCACCGCAGAAAGAAGTTTGCTCCCAGCCATCCACATGCCCAGCAGTTGAATGCTAGCTTGGCTAAATTGCTAGCACTTCAACTGCAACCTTTTCAGTTGGTAGACTCTGCCCCCTTCTGTGAGTTTGTGGAATGTGCGGTTCCTCAGTGGCAGGTTCCAAAACGCCACTTTTTCTCACGGAAGGCAATTCCGGCTCTGTACCGGCATGTGGAAGGCAATGTCCATGCCTCGCTGGACAGGGCGGTCAGCGGTAAGGTGCATATTACCACTGACTCATGGTCCAGCAGGCATGGACAGGGACATTAGCTATCTTTCACCGCGCATTGGGTGACTCTTCTGGCAGCTGGGAAGGATACAGGACAGGGTGCAGTAGTGTTTGAGGTTGTTCTGCCACCACGCCTCCAAAATTCTACTAGTGGTTATTCTGCCACACCTCTCTCTTCAACCCCCTCCTCTTCTTCTTCCTTCATGGCCTCTTCCTGTGCTGATTTGTCCTCGGTGCTTGAGCTGGTGTGCTTGGGGGACAGGAGCCACACTGGGGCAGAGGTTCTGTCAGCTCTGCAGGGGCAGGTTCAGAGGTGGTTAACGCCACGCCAGCTTAAGGCAAGTATGGTGGTTTGCAACAATGGCACCAACCTCCTCTCCACCCTCCGAAAGGGACAACTGACCCATGTGCCCTGTTTGGCTCACGTCCTTAACTTGGTGGTGCAGCGGTTCTTGGGCAGGTACCTGGGCCTACAGGATCTCCTGAGGCAGGCCAGGATAGTCTGTGTGCATTTGCGCAGGTCATATAATGCCAGTGCTCGGCTGGCAGACCTCCAAAAGGAGTTTAACCTTCCCAAGAACCGCCTAATCTGTGACATGCCCACCAGGTGGAACTCAACGTTGGCCATGCTGCAGCGGCTGCACACGCAGCAGAGGGCCATCAATGAGTACCTGTGCGACTATGGCACCAGGACAGGGTCAGGGGAGCTTGTTTTTTTTTCCCCATGCCAGTGGGCCATGATCAGGGATGCATGCACTGTCCTGTCACCATTCGAGGAGGCCACGAGAATGGTGAGCAGTGACAGTTCATGCATCAGTGACACTGTCCCCCCTGTCCCCCTGTTAGAGCACACGCTGCGTGGAATAATGGACAGGGCACTTGAGGCAGAACAGGGGCAGGAAGAGTAGGATTTCCTTACCTCTCAAGGCCTCCTTTATCCAGACAGTGTTCCTGCGTGCCCGCCGATCACACAGGAAGAGGACGAGGAGGAGGAGGATGAGGAGGAGGATTGTGTCAGCATGGAGGTGGAGCCTGGCACTCAGCATCAGCAGCAGTCTTTAAAGGAACAGTCCCAAGAAACACATGGACTTGTACGTGGCTGGGAGGAGGTGGCTGCGGATCATGTCGTCCTTAGTGACCCAGAGGACTCCGGACCGAATGCCTCAGCAAACCTACGCTGCATGGCCTCCCTGATCCTGCAAAGCCTGCGGAAAGATCCTCGTATTTGTGGTATCAAGGAGAAGGAACAATACTGGCTGGCAACCCTCCTTGATCCACGTTACAAGGGTAAGGTTGCGGACCTTATCTTGCCATCGCAGAGGGAGCAGAGGATGAAACATCTTCGGGAGGCCTTGCAGAAAGGTCTGTGCAATGCGTTTCCAGGGCCTGGGAGGTTACAATTACCTGGTCCTCCTGGACATCGTGTTGCTGAGGCTTCGGTCAGTCAAAGAAGGAGCGGTGGAGAAGGTGGCCGTCTGACCGATGCGTTCAGACAATTTTTTGGTCCGCAGCCCCAAGGTATGATCGGTTCGAGCAACCATCGCCAGCGTCTGTTTTACATGGTGCAAGAATACCTAGGGGCAAGATCAGACTTGGACACCTTTCCCACCGAAAATCCTCTGGGTTACTGGGTCTTGAGGATGGATCACTGGCCAGAGCTTGCACAGTATGCAATTGAGCTACTGGCCTGTCCTGCATCCAGCGTTCTTTTGGAACGCACATTCAGTGCTGCTGGAGGCTTTGTAACCGATCACAGGGTGCGTCTGTCCACCGACTCGGTCGATCGACTGACCTTCATAAAAATGAATCAGTCTTGGATCACCACCAGCTACCAAGCACCTGATGCTGATGTAACCGAATAATTTTTTTTTTAAATCTCAGATCCCTTCAAAGACTGCCTATGCTGATGCTGAGTGACTATCCCTGAGTAATTATCCTCTTCCTCCTCAATGATCACACAGATAGCTTGTAAGAACATTTTTGGTTCTGGGTGCCACCACCAGTGCCTAAGGCCCTATTTTTCTGCCCCTGTTCAACAGGGACGTGTAATTACAATTCTTGATATAATATTTCACAGCATAGCCCGTTCCTGCGCCCACCAAGAGTAACTGTGAGGACTTACAGTGTTGTGGCAACACCAACACCTAAGGCCCAAATTTCTGCTGAGTATATAGGGCAGGCCCCTACTTTCAAACATCCAACTTACAAACGACTCCTACTTGCAAACGGAAGGAGACAACAGGAAGTGAGATTAAATCTACCCCTAGGAAGGGAAATTCTCTCCTGTAAGAGTTAATATGGGAAAAACATTTCTCCTTTCCACTGATGCTTTATCACCAATCCTTGTTTTACTAAACACCCCAAATTTTCTAAAAACATTTGTCATTGGGACAGAAAGTGAGGTGAAATCTTCTGAAGAGGAGCACAGACAGCAAAACAAATGTCACAGGGGTGATAACCCTTCCCCATGTTTTCCAAAAAGCTTAAGGCCCCTTTCACATGATCAGACCGTTCAGGTCCGCCTGTCAGTTTTGACAGCGGACCTGAACGGGCGCTCCATGTTAGCCTATGGAGCGACGGATGTCAGTGGAGACATTTCCGCTGACATCCGACCCGGTCCAATCCACTAAAAGCAGACGGATGCCTCTACATTCGGATCCGTCGCTGGCGGATTGGATCGGGTGAGATCTGATGAAAACGGACATGCTGTCCGTTTTCGTTCGATCTCTCCATAGGCAGCAGCATCTCTTGACAAGCCCCTCCCCTGCTCAGTGAGCAGAGAGGGACCTGTCATCCACCGGCTCAGCGGAGATTAACGGAGAGATCTCCTGCTGAGCCAGCGGACCGAGGCGGGCTCCATGGAAGCGTAGTCCGCCTCGTGTGAAAGGGGCCTTAAATAGATTTTTTGGCTGGAGCTAAACACTTTAAAAATGTACCCGTTCAAAATTACAAAGAGATTCTACTTAACAACAAACCTACAGTCCCTGTCTTGTTTGAACCGCCTGTATACTGCTGTTCAGAGTATATAGGGCCTGGTGGCCCCACACCTTTCCTTATTTTAATTTGGGTGCGGGGTTCCCCTTAATATCCATACAAGACCCAAAGGGCCTGGTAATGGACTGGGGGGTACCCATGCCGCTTGTCTCACTGATTTTCATCCATATTGCCAGGACCCGACATGACATTAAACCCGCAAGCAGTTTTAAATGAGATTTTTTCCTTTAGAAATGACATTTGGTGCAGGGACTGTTCTAAACACGGGAAACACGCGTCACTTTACAGGCATACTATAGACACCCCCCAGGTACCATATTTAAAGGAATATTTCACTTTTTTTTTTTTACTTTAAGCATCATTAAAATCACTGCTCCCGAAAAAACGGCCGTTTTTAAAACTTTTTTTTGCATTGATACATGTCCCCTGGGGTAGGACCCGGGTCCCCAAACCCTTTTTAGGACAATACCATGCAAATTAGCCTTTAAAATGAGCACTTTTGATTTCGAACGTTCGAGTCCCATAGAGGTCAATGGGGTTCTAACGTTCGTGCGAACCTTCGGTCCGTTCGCGGGTTCTGGTGCGAACGGAACCGGGGGGTGTTTGGCTCATCCCTAGTTGTGGGTCCTTATAATAGAGTGACGGTTCCCTTCTCAGCGCTGCTGATGTGTTGTGAAATACATGTCTGTACATTTCTGCACTTTTGTATGTTGGAGGCCCCATAGGAGCCAATGACAACACAGCAGATTTCAGATAACATCCGTTTTCATGTTTCGGCAACACAAGCCTTGGTGAATTGGTGAATGGCTGATATTCCTTTCCAGCCAAATTCCAAAAAAAAAAACGCATTGAAAATGTACATAAACCAACAAAAATGCACAAAGTCTGCCGGGTTACAAATCACCCGCCTAATGCCACTAAACAATCACCTCTACACAACACATGGATGGAATCTGCTTCCAAATAATGAAAATGCTGATCAAATCTAAACAGATCCATTGATAACACATTATAATTCGCACGTCTTTTTTCCTGATTGGGGTATTTCAGAGAGATGCTGCATTATGGCCACTAGATGGAGCCGATGATCACAGGAAATAAACATCACTGACACATTACAGGGATTCTTCGTGAAACATTTTTGATAAATAAACGGTGTGTGCGTCCAGCTGATAATGTATTGCGCTTGTCGTGGATTTCAGATGATTTTCTGTGCAAAGCAGTTTTAAAATTGCACAGCGATTCATCGAGTAACAGAAGCACAAATAATACAGAAAACAAGAAGAATGATATAAAACACAATGATAAAGACAACCAATCAGACGAAGTCTTCATGAATAATCATTGGACGGTGTGTTGTACATTCGTTGTTTTGTATCTCGTACAATGAGCTCATAGATACAAATCTATCATTAAAGAACGCCAAGCGTGATCTCATCTGTTGTGATCTCACTGACGCAAGAACAAATCCTCTGCCAAAAAAAAAAAAGAAAAACAAAACAATGGTTGGAATATTTGATTTGGTGATATTTGTACTCCGATAGACGCCGATGTCTCTTTACCTGTCAGCGCCGCGGGAACATGGACGCCGTGTGCAGCAAACATTGGTCAGTGAGAGGAGGTGGGCGGAGCCTGCAATCAGAGGATTAATAACCCCGGGTAACATACCGCTTGTGTACACAAATAGTACCAGTAACATTCCGGAATGTCTTCTATCACCTGCTGAGATACAGAGCTGGGAAAATAAATTATCATTAAAAACCTTTCACCCGATCACCGCCAGAGATGTTCTGCAATTTTTTTTGCACAATATTAAAATAAAAGAGTTTAGGTTTATAGAAAACCCTCAAATCATATAATTTCTAAAAAGCAGAAATGCATTTTTGTATCTCTCTCCCGTGTGATCAATGTTTATAAACAATATTACTTTGTATTTCTCTATCACCCGTGTGATCAATGTTTATAAACAATGTTACTTTGTATTTCTCTATCACCCGTGTGATCAATGTTTATAAACAATGTTACTTTGTATCCCTCTATCTCCCGTCTGATCAATCTTTATAAACAATGTTACTTTGTATCTCTCTATCTCCCGTGTGATCAATGTTTATAAACAATGTTACTTTGTATCTCTCTATCTCCCGTGTGATCAATGTTTATAAACAATGTTACTTTGTATCCCTCTATCTCCTGTCTGATCAATGTTTATAAACAATGTTACTTTGTATCTCTCTATCTCCCGTGAGATCAATGTTTATAAACAAAGTTACTTTGTATCCCTCTATCTCCTGTCTGATCAATGTTTATAAACAATGTTACTTTGTATCTCTCTATCTCCCGTGTGATCAATGTTTATAAACAATGTTACTTTGTATCCCTCTATCTCCTGTCTGATCAATGTTTATAAACAATGTTACTTTGTATCTCTCTATCTCCCGTGAGATCAATGTTTATAAACAATGTTACTTTGTATCCCTCTATCTCCTGCCTGATCAATGTTTATAAACAATGTTACTTTGTATCTCTCTATCTCCCTTCTGATCAATGTTTATAAACAATGTTGCGTTGTATCTCTCTATCTCCTGTCTGATCAATGTCTATAAACAATGTTACTTTGTATCTCTCTATCTCCCGTCTGATCAATGTTTATAAACAATGCTACTTTGTATCCCTCTAGCTCCCGTTTGATAAATGTTTATGAACAATGTTACTTTGTATCTCTCTTTCTCCCGTCTGATCAATGTTTATAAACAATGCTACTTTGTATCCCTCTAGCTCCCGTTTGATAAATGTTTATAAAGAATGCTACTTTGTATCTCTCTTTCCCCTGTCTCATTAATGTTTATAAACAATGTTACTTTGTATCTCTCTATCTCCCGTCTGATCAATGTTTATAAACAATGTTACTTTGTATCTCTCTATCCCCTGTCTCATTAATGTTTATAAACAATGTTACTTTGTATCTCTCTATCCCCTGTCTCATTAATGTTTATAAACAATGTTACTTTGTATCTCTCTATCCCCTGTCTCATTAATGTTTATAAACAATGTTGCTTTGTATCTCTCTATCCCCTGTCTCATTAATGTTTATAAACAATGTTGCTTTGTATCTCTATCTCCCGTCTGATCAATGTTTATAACCACTTATGGACCGCCCCATAGCATATATACTGCTACAGGACACCCCCCCTGTGCAGAATCATGAATATATACGTGATTCTGCACTTCCGCCTGGGGGGCGCTCTTGCTGTGATTACTCACAGCTTAAGCTGATCTGCGGGTGCTGAGCAATGGATGTTCGCCGGCACCCACCGATCGTCAGGCAAAGACACAGAACTGAGCTCTGCCTATGTAAACAATGGAGAGCTTTGTTCTGACAAGAGGAAAGTCATGAATTTTGTGTCCCTGCAAAGCACATCTCTTAAGCCTCATACACACGATCCGATTGTTGGCCAACCGAGCGTCTGATTATTGTCCGAAGGGCATGTGCCGGGATCTTGTCTTGCATACTAACAGTACACAATTGTCGTGCCACAAACACGAACGTAGTGACGTACTACGAGGAATTTCAGCTCTTGAGCGCCACCCTTTGGGCCCCTTATGCTAATGTCGTGTTTGGTGAGCATTGATTCCGATCATGCGTACTTTGGATTTTCCACTTTTGTGTGACGGATTTGTGTACTGACCATACGAAGATCTAACGTCAAACCGTTGTCCGCCGAAAATGTACTAGCCTGCCATCCAACATTTGTAGGCCGAAAAATTGGACAACAATTATCAAAAGGAGCGTACTAACAGTCAGATTTTAGGACAACTGTCTGTCAACAGACAATCCCCTGCCAACAATCGTACCGTGTGTACGAGCGAGGCTTTAGTGAAAGCACCTCCCAGAACTCACAAACACTGGTTAGGCACACATTTAACCCTTTGATCGCCCCTGATTAGGGATGAGCCGAACACCCCCCGGTTCGGTTCGCACCAGAACATGCGAACAGGCAAAAAATTTGTTCGAACACGGAACACTATTAAAGTCTATGGGACACGAACATGAAAAATGAAAAGTGCTAATTTTAAAGGCTTATATGCATGGTATTGACATAAAAAGTGTTTGGGGACCTGGGTCCTGCCCCAGGGGACATGGATCAATGCAAAAAAAAGTTTTAAAAATGGCCGTTTTTTCGGGAGCAGTGATTTTAATAATGCTTAAAGTGAAACAATAAAAGTGTAATATCCCTTTAAATTTCGTACCTGGGGGGTGTCTATAGTATGCCTGTAAAGGGGCGCATGTTTCCCATGTTTAGAACAGTCTGACAGCAAAATGACATTTCAAAGGAAAAAAAGTCATTTAAAAGTGCTAGCGCTAGTGCCGGCTATTAATGAATTTTCGGTCCCGACAATACACATAAAAGTCATTGAAAGTCATTAAAAAATAAAAAAATGCTTGGGGGTCCCCCAAAATTCTATTACCAGGCCCTTCAGGTCTGGTATGGATATTAAGGGGAACTCCGCGCCAAAATTTTAAAAACATGGCGTGGGGTCCCCCCAAAAATCCACACCAGACCCTTATTCCAGCACGCAACCTGGCAGGCCGCAGGAAAAGAGGGGGGATGAGAGAGCGCCCCCCCCTCCTGAACCGTACCAGGCCACATGCCCCCAACATGGGAAGGATGTCCCCATGTTGATGGGGACAAGGGCCTCATCCCCACAACCCTTGCCCGGTGGTTGTGGGGGTCTGCAGGTGGGGGGCTTATCGGAATCTGGAAGCCCCCTTTAACAAAGGGGACCCCAGATCCCGCCCCCCCATGTGAATTGGTAAGGGGTACATTGTACTCCTACAATTTCACAAAAAGAAAGTGTCAAAATGTTAAAAAACCACAGGAGACGGCTTGGGACAAGTCCTTGTCGGACTTTTGAATTACTTTTTTTTCCTTTAGAAATGTAATTTTGCTCTAGGACTGTTCTAAACACGGGAAACATGCGCCCCTTTACAGGCATACTATAGACACCCCCCAGCTACGAAATTTAAAAGAATATTACACTTTTATTGTTTGACTTTAAGCATTATTAAAATCACTGCTCCCGAAAAAACTGACATTTTTAAAACTTTTTTTTGCATTGATCCATGTCCCCTGGGGCAGGACTCAGGTCCCCAAACACTTTTTATGACAATAACTTGCATATTAGCCTTTAAAATTAGCACTTTTGATTTCTCCCATAGACTTTTAAAGGGTGTTCCATGGCTTATCGAATTTGCCGCGAACACCCCAAATTGTTCGCTGTTCGGCAAATGGGCGAAACAGCCAATGTTCGAGTCGAACAGATAGCCCATCCCTACCCCTGATGTTTAACCCCTTGCCAGTCAGTGTCATTAGTACAGTGACAGTGCATATTTTTAGCACTGATCACTGTATTAGTGTCACTGGTTCCCACAAAGTGTCAGTTAGTGTCTGATTGTCAGCTGCAATATCGCAGTCCCGCTATAAGTCGCGCCACCATTACTAGTATTAAAAAAAAAATACCAATATATATATCCAATAGTTTGTAGACACTATATATAACTTTTGTGCAAACCAATCAATATACACTTGTTGGGATTTTTTTTTTACCAAAAACATGAGCGGAATATATATTGGCCTAAATTGATGAGAAAATTAGATTTTTTTAATTATTTTTTTATTTGAAATGTTTTATAGCAGAAAGTAAAAAATACTTTTTCTTTTTTCAAAATTGTCCGTCTTTTGTGTTTATAGCGCAACCCCCCCCCCAAAAAAAAAAACAGTGATAATCAAATACCACCAACAGAAAGCTCTATTTGTGGGAATAAAATTACAAAAATGTAATTTATGTACATCGTCTCAGAACCATGCAATTGTCAGTTAAATGAATGCAGTGCCGTATCGCAAAAAATGACCTGGTCAGGGAGGGGGGGTAAATCTTCCAAAGGTCAAGTGGCCTCCTGTCTGATCAATGTTTATAAACAATGTTACGTTGTATCTCTCCATCTCCCGTCTGATCAATGTTTATAAACAATGTTACTTTGTATCTCTCTATCTCCCGTCTGATCAATGTTTATAAACAATGTTACTTGTATCTCTCCATCTCCCGTCTGATCAATGTTTTTAAACAATTTTTACGTTGTATCTCTACATCTCCCGTCTGATCAATGTTTATAAACAATGTTACTTTGTATCTCTCTATCTCCCGTCTGATCAATGTTTATAAACAATGTTACTTTGTATCTCTCTCTCTTTCATCTGATCAATGTTTTTCATTTATCCCTATCAGATCTGATGGAGGTAAAGTTGTTATTTTTACATACAGTTAGGTCCATATATATTTGGACACAGGCACAATTTTTCAGGTATTTACCAAAACATATTCAAGCTATAGTTCTATAATGGATATGGGGTGAAAGGTCAAACTCTTAGGTATAATTTGAGGGTATGTACAATTAAAATCGGAGGAAGGGTTTAGGAATTAGAGCTCTTAACAATAGCCCCCCCCCCCCCCCCCTTAATGGGCGTATCATTGTCATAGTCTACAATCAAGAGAAGAATTCAGGAGAGCAAATACAGAGGGTTCACCACAAGGTGCAAACCATTCATAAGCTTGAAGAATAGAAAAGCCAGATTAGACTTTGCCAAAAAACATCTAAACAAAATCCAGAGCAGTTCTGGAAAAGCATTCTTTGGATGAATGAAACTAAGATTAATCTGTACCAGAATGACAGGAAGAAGAAACCGTAGAGAAGGCTTGGAAGAGCTCATGATCCAAAGCACACAACCTCATGTGTGGTCACATGGTGGAGCTTGCAGTGTGATGACATGGGCATGCATGGCTTCCAGTGGCACTCGGTCATTGATGGTTATTGATGATGTGACAGAAGACAGAAGCAGCCGGATGAATTCTGCTGTGTTTCGAGATATACCGTCAGCCCAGATTCAGCCAATGATTGGACGGCGCTTCACAGCACAGATGGACAATGATCCAAAACACACTGGAAAAGGAACCCAGGAGCTTCTGAAGGAAACAAAGTGGAATATTCTGTAATGGCCGAGTCATTTACCGGATCTCAAGCCAGGAGGACCATCATTCAGCTTTGCATAGTGTGCAGCTAGAGTAGGGACAGCTCAGATAGTTTCACTGTAGTGTAGTGAGACCGTGTCATTCATACATACATTGGTGTGCAGTAGGGACAGCTTAGATAGCGTCAGTGTAGTGACGGTTGAACACCGTCTATTTGATTGCGTTACTGTCAATTTAACACCATTTACTTCTGTGTGCGTTACTGCCAGTTTAACGCCATATCGCTTTGTGTGCGTTACTGCCAGTTTAACGCCATATAGTTCTGTGTGCGTTACTGCCAGTTTAATGCCATATAATTTTGCATGCATTACTACCAGTTTAACGCCATATAGTTTTGTGTGCGTTACTGCCAGTTTAATGCCATATAATTTTACATGCATTACTGCCAGTTTAACGCCTTATAGTTCTGTGTGCGTTACTGCCAGTTTAATGCCATATAGTTTTGCATGCATTACTGTCAGTTTAACGCCATATAGTTTTGTGCGTTACTGCCAGTTTAACGCCATTTACTTCTGTGTGCATTACTGCCAGTTTAACGCCATATAGTTCTGTGTGCGTTACTGCCAGTTTAACGCCATATAGTTCTGTGCGTCACTGTACGTTTGGTGCATTATATTGCAGTATATTATAGTGTATCCGTGGAGTGTGTGTGTGTAGTGTGAGTACTCAAATTAAAGTGCACCAAACACCTCTTTACATTGATTAAAGTGCATAAACTTACAGATTTCAACTTCTTCTTTACATTTGCTTATAAGCACCGCCCCCTCCCTCCCAATAATGTCTGTGTCAGGGGCCTTACCTCGGCAGGCGGGGCGCCCGCGGTGGTGTGCGTCAGGGTGCGTCGGCGCGCGCGTTCCTGCGGACCTCGCCGTGCGTGTTCCTCGCGGCGCCGGCGTGTGTGTCCAGGATCGTTCCACTGTGCACGCCGGTGTGCGGGGGCGCGCGCGCGGGCATTGGCGGGCGCGCGTGCCTGTGTGTGCCGGGGCGCGCGCGTGCACGTCGTTTGGCGCCAAAAGCCCCATTTAAGCCAGTGAGTTCTTGTGACCAGTGCTGCCTAATCAACAGCTAGTCGTTCCTGAGCCTGACCGTGTACCTTGTCTGTTCCTGCTATACCTATTGACCCGGCCTTGTCCCCCGACCCCTCTCTGAACTCTGCCTGCACCGACCTCTGCTTGTCTGACCATCCGCTTGCCTGTTCCACTGTACTTTTGCCGACTGCCTATTGCCAAACCCGGCCTGCCTCCTGACCATCCATCTGCCTGCTCCCTAGGATCCTATCTGCCTGTCTGCAGACTTCCAGCCTGTTGTCCACACAAGCCTGCTCAGCTCAGTGACGGTGCTCCAGCCTACTCCAGTCTTTCCAGCTATTAACCCTGCAACATCCGGACTGCAATACCTGGACAGCAACACAGGCCTTCATACCACTCCGTACTTTCGCGCCCCCTGTTTACTCTACCAGGGGGCCGATAGTCGGAGGGTAAGGGAGCCTACCCTCTGCCCGACAGGACTCGCCGGTCTGGTAAGTAGGAGCCTGATAGTATTAGGCAGCCATGACCGAGTCCGGGCAGGGGGCCTCTCCCATGGACGAACTTTGCCGACATCTGGCGGGTCTAACCCAGGCTGTGAAAAGCCTTCCAGCTTGGAAGAGCGTGTACAGGCCTTGTCCGCACCTTCCGGTTCACCAGGGTCCGCAGCAGCCACCTCAGCACCCTCTGTGGTCATGTTACCTCCTGAGCCAAAAGTACCAGTACCTGAAAGATTTCTCGGAGACCGAAGTAGGTATCGTGCCTTCCGGAATGCCTGCAACCTTTACTTCGCCCTACAGCCACGCACGTTCTCCCTTGAAGTCATGAAAGTGGGCTTTGTGATTTCCTTACTTTCTGGTGAACCACAAACATGGGCCCATCGACTTTTGGAGCAGAAATCAGTCGTCTTGGATAGTCTGGAGGCCTTCTTTGGTGCCATGTCCCAACTATACGAAGACCCCCAGCTCACTGCCACCGCGGAAGCCACCTTACAGGCCCTTCGTCAAGGCCGTCGAGCAGCAGAAGACTATGCCGTCGAGTTCAGACGCTGGAGTTCTGACACGGCATGGAATAACGCCGCGTTGCGCCATCAGTTCAGGATGGGGTTGTCAGAACCCCTCAAAGATGAGTTGGCACGAGTAGGGGTACCACAGACCCTGGAAGAGCTTATCAATCTGTCCATCCAAATAGACCGTAGACTGCGAGAGCGACGTACTGAAAGAACCACCAGTACCTTTCGTCCCACCTGGATGATTCCACAAGTACCCTGTCCTCCCAGCAGATCTCCCGCTCCTCCACCTGCCTCGACCTATGATGCACCTGAACCAATGCAGCTCGGTCTGTTCCGCCCTTCTTTGACCCCAGAGGAGAAGACACGTAGACGGGCACACAACTTCTGCCTCTACTGTGGGGAATCTGGGCACTACGCCAGCGGTTGCCCCAACAAGATGCGTAAGTGTCGCTCTGATGTTCATACCTGCGCTACTATTGTACCCACTATTGGCACGCACCTAACCATTTCTGTCACTTTACAGCTTCCCGGAAAGGCCATCCAAGTCCCAGCTATCATTGATTCTGGAGCCTGCAGCTGTTTTATCGACCGGACCTTTGCCTCCCAACATGCCATTCCTCTCCAAACCAAAACTCAAAGCCTTGCTGTTCATCTTGCTGACGGTTCTGCTCTCCGCTCCGGCCCGGTCACTCAGGAGACCGTCCCCTTAGAAGCCATCATGGGCCAGCGACACCATGAATATCTCTGTCTGGACGCCATCTCGTCCCCTCTCTTTCCAGTCATTCTTGGAATACCTTGGCTACAGGTGCACAACCCCCAAATCAACTGGGCTTCTGGAAATGTCGAGTTCCTCTCTGGATATTGTCTTCAACACTGTATGCAAGGGACAGGCCGTGAGGTTACCCAACTCCTCTGTCTACATCCAGATGTTGATCTGCTTCAAGCTATCCCTGAGCCTTACCGAGACTTTGCGGATGTGTTTAGTAAAAAGGGGGCAGAATTGCTACCTCCACACAGGCCCTACGACTGTCCAATTGAATTGCTTCCTGGAACCGAGGTACCTTTTGGCCGGATATTCCCCCTGACTGATCAGGAGCTGGACACCCTGAAGCAGTATTTAGACGAAAATCTAAAGAAGAAATTTATCCGCCCGTCCACCTCCCCGGCCGGTGCGGGCCTATTCTTTGTGGAAAAGAAAGATCATTCTCTGCGGCCATGTATCGATTACCGCGAATTGAATAAGATAACGATTAAAAATCGCTACCCGCTCCCTCTGGTACCTGAGTTATTCCAAAGGCTGGGCACTGCCAGAATCTTTACTAAATTGGATCTCCGGGGTGCTTACAACTTAATCCGCATCCGAGAGGGTGACGAGTGGAAGACTGCGTTTCGCACTCGTTTCGGGCATTTCGAGTACCAGGTCATGCCCTTTTGTCTTTGTAATGCCCCAGCTACGTTCCAGCACTTTGTGAACGACATCTTTAGAGAAATCCTGGACCTCTACGTCATCGTTTATCTGGACGACATACTCATCTTCTCCTCTTCTTTGGCTGATCATCGCAGGCACGTCAGGAATGTTCTCGTCCGGCTCAGGCAACATGGCTTATACGCTAAACTGGACAAGTGTGAGTTCGAACGGCAGAGTATCCAGTTCTTGGGACTCATTATCTCTGAAGGAATCAAAATGGATCCACAAAAAGTATCGGCCATCCTGGACTGGCCTGCTCCTACAGACAAGAAAGGGGTCCAACGTTTCGTAGGATTTTCCAACTTCTACAGGAAATTTATTAAAGACTTCTCTAAGATCATTTCACCAATAACGGAACTTACTAGACAGGGGGTACGATTCTGTTGGTCGTCCCGAGCACAGGCAGCATTCGAGAAATTAAAGGGACTGTTTACTTCTGCTTCTATCCTCAAGCACCCGGACCCTGCGTTACCGTTTGTACTGGAAGTGGATGCTTCAGAGATCGCAGTGGGGGCAGTACTTTCTCAACGCCAGGGGCCCAAAGCCCTCTTGTTTCCTGTAGCATTCTTTTCCCGTAAACTCTCATCATCTGAGAAAAATTATGATGTGGGAGACCGGGAACTGTTGGCCATCAAAGCGGCTCTGGAAGAATGGCGCTATCTACTGGAGGGTGCTGTACATCCGGTTCTCATCTTTACCGATCACAAGAACTTAGAATATCTAAGAGCAGCCAAGCGACTCAGACCACGACAGGCTAGATGGGCACTTTTTTTTTCCCGCTTCTCCTTTCATATCACGTACAGACCCGGATCCAAGAATGGAAAACCTGATGCCCTATCACGAATGTTTCACGATTCCAAGGAAAGTACTCCTCCTGATACTATTTTGCCAGCAGGAAATTTCTTACTTCTCCAGGGAGATTTAATTTCCAGAATTAAACAGGCTTCCTCTGAAATTCCTCTACCTACTGGAACCAGTTTAAGTGATGGGTTGCTCTGGCATGAAGGCAAGATTTTTGTACCTGAAAAATTTAGGGTGCTGGTACTGGAACTATGTCATGACCACAAGCTGGCGGGTCACTTCGGAGCCCGGAAAACCTCGGAATTGGTGCTACGCACCTTTTGGTGGCCATGTCTCCTGGAGGACTGTAAGAGGTATGTGGGTTCTTGCCACACTTGTGCCCGGAATAAATGCAACCGCTCAAAGGCCTGGGGTTTATTGAGACCCTTACCGATTCCTGACAGACCTTGGAGAATGTTATCAATGGACTTCATTGTGGAGCTACCCCCCTCTGAAGGTTTCTCAACCATCTTTGTGGTGATCGATAGGCTATCCAAGATGGCACACTTCATCCCTATGAAGGGTACTCCCACAGCCGTAGAAACGGCGAAGATATTCGTCAAGGAAGTCGTAAGGTTACATGGGGTACCCGCGAATATTGTATCCGATCGGGGTGTCCAATTTACCTCCCGGTTTTGGATAGCACTGTGTGCCGCCCTGGAAATTGAATTAGCGTTCTCCTCGGCCTACCACCCTCAGACGAACGGCCAGACAGAAAGAACTAACCAGACGCTGGAGCAATACCTCCGTTGTTTTTCTGTATTTACGCAAGATGACTGGG
The DNA here is from genome assembly GCA_037952835.1 of Lithobates septentrionalis. Classification (NCBI taxonomy): domain Eukaryota; kingdom Metazoa; phylum Chordata; class Amphibia; order Anura; family Ranidae; genus Lithobates; species Lithobates septentrionalis. The sequence continues at coordinate 21,520 of JBBDGP010004058.1, read as the reverse complement.
TGTCCTTGTTACCAGTCGCCGAATTCTCGTATAATAACTCCCTACACTCTGCCATCAACCAGACGCCTTTCTTTGCGAATTATGGATTCAACCCTTCTTTCCTTCCCAGTTCTATCCCGGAATGTACTCTACCCGCAGTAACGGAAACAATGGAGTTCTTCTCTAGTAACTGTAAAATCTTGCAGGAAACCATGGCCCAATCCCAGGCTTCCTTCAAAAGGATGTTCGACAAGAAAAGGCGAGGAGAACTCGTCCTTGAGCCTGGCAACCAAGTGTGGCTCTCTACAACTAACCTAAAGTTGGCTTGTCCCTCCAGGAAGTTAGGACCTAAGTTTCTGGGCCCGTTTCGGGTGAAAAGAAAGGTGAATGATGTTGCCTTTGAACTTAGTCTGCCAGAGTCCCTTAGAATCCACCCGGTCTTTCACGTTTCGTTACTGAAACCAGTTATCCACGATCCCTTTCCTGACCGTAAGGCCAAGCCACCGGAGGCTGTTTTGGTCAACAATGAGGAGGAGTTCGAAGTCGAGGCAATCCTGGATTGTAGGAAGAGGCAGAATCAGCCACAGTACCTCATTAAGTGGAAGGGGTATGGACCCGAGGATAATTCTTGGGAACCCGAAGGTAACCTCCATGCCAACGAATTGCTACGAGCCTTCAAGAACTCCCATGCACCCAGGTTGGCCCAGCTGGGCATCCGGAGGCTGCCCTTGAGGGGGGGGCACTGTCAGGGGCCTTACCTCGGCAGGCGGGGCGCCCGCGGTGGTGTGCGTCAGGGTGCGTCGGCGCTCGTTGGCGCGCGCGTTCCTGCGGACCTCGCCGTGCGTGTTCCTCACGGCGCCGGCGTGTGTGTCCAGGATCGTTCCACTGTGCACGCCGGTGTGCCGGGGCGCGCGCGTGCACGTCGTTTGGCGCCAAAAGCCCCATTTAAGCCAGTGAGTTCTTGTGACCAGTGCTGCCTAATCAACAGCTAGTCGTTCCTGAGCCTGACCGTGTACCTTGTCTGTTCCTGCTATACCTATTGACCCGGCCTTGTCCCCTGACCCCTCTCTGAACTCTGCCTGCACCGACCTCTGCTTGTCTGACCATCCGCTTGCCTGTTCCACTGTACTTTTGCCGACTGCCTATTGCCAAACCCGGCCTGCCTCCTGACCATCCATCTGCCTGCTCCCTAGGATCCTATCTGCCTGTCTGCAGACTTCCAGCCTGTTGTCCACACAAGCCTGCTCAGCTCAGTGACGGTGCTCCAGCCTACTCCAGTCTTTCCAGCTATTAACCCTGCAACATCCGGACTGCAATACCTGGACAGCAACACAGGCCTTCATACCACTCCGTACTTTCGCGCCCCCTGTTTACTCTACCAGGGGGGCGATAGTCGGAGGGTAAGGGAGCCTACCCTCTGCCCGACAGGACTCGCCGGTCTGGTAAGTAGGAGCCTGATAGTCTGGGAGGACAACAAGGAGAGGCAGACGTTCCCTTGGCCAGGGGCGGATCCAGAGCCTAGTCTTGGGAGGGGCACTGGCAGAAAATACACTAACTGACCCCCATGCTACACTAACTGACCCCCATACTACATTAACTGACCACCATGCTACACTAACTGACCACCATACTACACTAACTGACCACCATACTACACTAACTGACCACTATACTACACTAACTGACCACTATACTACACTAACTGACCACCATACTACACTAACTGACCACCATACTACACTAACTGACCACTATACTACACTAACTGACCACCATACTACACTAACTGACCATTATACTACACTAACTGACCCCCATGCTACACTAACTGACCACCATACTACACTAACTGACCCCCATGCTACACTAACTGACCACCATACTACACTAACTGACCACTATACTACACTAACTGACCACTATACTACACTAACTGACCACTATACTACACTAACTGACCACTATACTACACTAACTGACCATTATACTACACTAACTGACCACATACTACACTAACTGACCACCATACTACACTAACTGACCACCATACTACACTGACTGACCACCATACTACACTGACTGACCACCATACTACACTAACTGACCACCATACTACACTAACTGACCCCCATACTACACTAACTGACCCCCATACTACACTAACCGACTTTCTCTCTCTTACCCCCCCCAGGCCAGTAACAGGACTGTCACGAGGGAGTCTCACTCACCTTCGTGTCTGGCTGGCCTGCATCAGTCTGGAGGAGGAGAAGACAGCGGCGGCTCACAATGCTTCTCTCCCCCGCACTGTAGCTGCCATGTTCAGTGTCCGGCGCAGCGCTCTGTGATTGGGCGTATGGGGGTCATGTGCGGAGGCTGGACTTCAGGAGCAATCGCAGAATGGCCAGCTCTACGCCTCACGTGACCCCCATACGCCCAATCACAGGGCGCCGGACACTGAACATGGCGGCTGGAGCCCGGGGACACAGGAAGATAAAATTAGGAGGAGGCAGCCAGTGACACATACTGGCCTGGCGCCCCCCTAAATGTCACGCCCGGGGCCACGGCACCCCCCACGCTAGGAGCTCACTCACCTGCCAACTCCCGCTGACTGGCCCGCCCGCACACTCGTCCCTGGGCCCTGACTGGCCTTTTCATTACACTAATTTCTCGGAGGGGGCAATTGCCCTTGGCACTGTAAGGGGGCCAGCAACAAATGTGCCCACAGGCAAAGGTGGACGTGGTGGTCAGTCCTCAGGCAGGGCATCATTTCCTCTGTTTAGTGAGTTTTCCCGTGCTGTCCAGCGTGCTTTCATTCGGTGCTGCAGGAGGTTTCGTTACTGATCATAGAACGCGTCTGTCCACAGACTCCGTGGACCGTTTGACTTTTATAAAAATGAATCAGTCCTGGATTACCAGCTATGAAGCCCCTGATGCCGATGTCACTGATTAAGTCTTTTTGGGATGTGGAATCTCTGCAGGACTTCGAGGCTTCCTAGCTTTGAGGGTGTTCAATCATTTCATCTAGAAGAATGTTTTTGGTGTAGGTTTCATGTGCACAATTAACATCCTAAGACCAATTTTTCAGCACCTGTTTGACAGGTGAATATCATTGCAATTTTTTACAGCAAGGCCAATTCTTCCTTTCATCAAGATTATCTCTATAGGGTTACGGTGGGAAGGCACCACCAACACCCAAAGACCAATTTTTCTGCATCTATTACTTCTATCCAAAGTCAAAGTGACACCAGAATGTATCCAAAAAATCTCTAATCTTGTTCCCAGTGCACTACATTGTGGCCTCATCATACACATTGGCTCCTCATCATACACACTTCTGGCTCCTCATCATACACACTTCTGGCTCCTCATCATACACAATGGCTCCCCAGCTGTTGCTGAGCAAAATAAAGGCAGCTTGCAGGGAAAACGTCATTTTTTTGGGCTTTATAAATGCAATTACTGCTGCAGCAGATTCTAGACATGGTACAGATGTGCCACTTTACAGGTAGACTAAGGGGACCCCCCGGGCATTATATTGGAAGGAATTTTTCATTTTTAGGCTTTCACTTTAAAAAAAAAAAAAATCACTGCTCATTTAAAAATTACGTTTTTCAAACTTTTTCTTTATTGATACATGTCCGCCCAGGGCAGGACCTGGACCCCTATACCCATTGTATGCCCAATTACTTGCATATAAGCCTTCAAAATGGACAAAGTCCCATCGACCTTAATGGGGTTCGTTATTCGGGTCCGAACTTTCGCGGTATTCGGAAGTTCTGGTGCGAACCGAACAGGGGGTCCGTTCTGCCCATCCCTATTCCAGACTTCAGGCACTCATTGCCAGTAAAGGATTCCCAACAAAATATCAAAAACTAACATTTTATTACTGATTATATTCATTTGTCCAATTACATTTGAGTCCCTGAAAATGGGGGGGGGGGGGCTGTGTATAAAACTGGTTGCAGCTCCTAAAATTTGTACTTAATATTTATGTTCAACCCCTTGAATTAAAGCTGAAAGTCTGCACTGCAAATTCATTTTTATTTTTTATTTTATTCTGGTGGCATACGGAGCCAAAAGTACGAAAATACAAATATATATGGACCCAACTGTATGTGTGTGTATATATATATATATATATATATATATATATATATATATATATATATATACATACACACACACACACATATACACATACAGTTGGGTCCATATATATTTGGAGACAGGCACAATTTTTGTAATATATATATATATATGGACCTAACTGTATTTCATGGAAACTTGAGGCAGTTGAGACGGAGTTAGCACACCTGTACATTATGGTGTGTAGGAAGGGATGCGGATGATTTATGGTAAAGCTCCAACATTCATATGAATTAATAAAACCAGGCACAGGTATTGTTATAGCGGGGAAACCCCGGGCTCCCTCCTTTATGTAATGACACAGGTGGCTGCTCCATTAAACCAAGGCTTCCATGACCGATGAAGCGACACGTTTGTTTGTTCAGCTTGGGTTAGAGCTGTTCATCTACACGATGACACACCGGGATGAGACATACACAGGTGGGTGTGTGTGGGGGGGGGGGGGGGTGATAGTGTTTATAATACCCATAGATAGTCAGGGGCCTGTGTCAGTCAATCAATGGAAGACAAGTCCTGACTTCTGTCCAAGGCAGCTGGTTGAGTGGTGGCCACCAGCGATGGAGGTCTAGATGGACTTGGGTTCCGGTTCCCATGGTTTAAGGCCAAGTGATCCAAACCTGAACCTGACCTACCAAGAAAAGATACCGATGACTCCCATGGAGAAGAAGTGCAAGCTTCTTGTTCTTATTTCTCTAGGCATGAGCAGTTGAGTCAGTTCAATCACCATTGGAAAATAAAGTGGATAGATTGGAAGGAGGTCCGGGGTAATGCCTGAGCAGGATGAGCCGGAGGTTGTGTGCACGGGGTCAGATTGGTCTTCTCTTACCATATTCATAACTTCCTCTGAAGACAATTTATAACAGGAAGGTCCTTCCTGGGCGGACAATAACTTATAGAGTGTAAATCGGGTTTATTACGGTCTGTGCTCCTTCCAGGGAGTATTCCCCTTTCATACCCCCAACATTTTGAGATGGGAATGAGAGACATCTACTAACAAACGTATGTAGGCATAGGACACACCCCCTGCCACACCCCCTTAAAGGGGAATTAACAAAAAAAAGTTAATTAAATCCATAAGGGCTTTTTTTTAACCACTTTTATTCCTTTATATTGGCTTTTAAAATGTAAAAATGCAGCAATTTAGAATTTGGATGAAAGGTTTAGCACTGGGAAACACTTTTTGATAGATAAAAAGTGTATTTTATATACAACTATATAGATCAGACCAAAATGAGGGACAAATGAGGAGGAATGAGGGACAGAGGGACATTGCTCCAAATCAGGGACAGTCCCTCCAAATCCGGGACAGTTGGGAGCTATACACTTACCAGTTAGCCAGCGAAAAAACCCTTAATAGCCCCTATTTAACTATTGACGTTAAAAACAGAGGGTTATTTTTTGCACACATTTGCAAATATATGCTGCAGTTCCTTTGCCAGCGATCCTCTGTATACTGCGATCCTTACTCTATATTTTTGATAGTCTCCCATCTATAGTATGGAAGACAAAGCCCCGGTCTTGTCATACATTCCGAGAAGATCCTCTGATTTTATCGGAAAATTGCTATCCATAACTTACCATAATTTTCCTTTCCTGGCTTATCCTTTTGTCTGATTACTGTAGGTCATCTCCACCCATCTGACCCCACGGGGCCATCTTCCTAAGAAAATGGTCTCCAGAGTCTCCAAGCTGGAGCACATTTAGCAGTGGATAAATTAAAGTGGTTCTTAAGGCTCAAGGTTTTTTACCTTCATACATTCTATGCATGAAGGTAAAAAAAATCTTCTCTGTGCAGCAGCCCCCCATTCCTAATACTTAACTGAGCCCCATCGCGATCCAGCCATGTGCACGAGTGACCAATCTCTCCAAGGACTGTCCCTCCTGATTGGCTAAGACAGCAGCAGGAGCCAATCAACCACAGCCAGTGAGCCAATTAGGAGAGAGAAGGGGATTTATGTGTGAATGGACATGCAGAGCAGCTGCCCTGGTTGGGTGCCCCCCGAGCAAGTAGCTTGCAGACTGCACTGCACTCGGCATATGGGGGGGAGGGGGGGCAGGAGCACCGGCGGGGGACCTGAGAAGAGGAGGATCGGGGGCTGCTTTGTGGAAAACCTATGCACAGAGCAGATAAGTATAACATGTTTGTTATTAAAAAAAAAAGCAAAAACAAGTTGCCTTTAATATCACTTGGGCAGGTTTGTCGGGAGGGAGCCCACCCCTTCTTAAAGGCGCAGAAACAAATTGAACACCCAGCAAGAGCTGCAGGCATGCCATGTGCCCCCCCCCATGCCAAATCCAGCAAACAAGCAATAAAAAGTTGGCAACCACCCCAATGTATAACTAGACTTTGCAGTAAGGTGCCCATGAAAGGGCAACGCATATCGCAAACAGACAAAAAAGAATCCCAGCACACTTACCAGCTAGACTACAAAAAACCAAACTGACCCTGTCTAACAATTCATGTAAAAAACAGAGGGTTTAGTTGAACACATTTGCACATATTTATGGAAGCCTCAATGGTTACTCAAAGGCTCCTCTGTATACTGCGATCCTTACTCTATATTTTTGATTGTCTCCAATCTTCAGTATGGAAGACAAAGCCGCGGTCTTGTCATACATTCCGAGAAGATCCTTTGATTTTATGGAAAATTGTTATCCATAACTTACCATAATTTTCCTTTCCTGGCTTATTATAATGTCTTATTTCTGTAGGTCAACTTCACCCATCTGACCCCACAGGACCATCTTCCTCATCTTGAAAAGAGACTAAATCCCCCCTCAATGTCTCATGACTAGACCTGTGACCAAACTCTGGGAGGGAAACCTATGTTGCTAGAAGAAGAAGCCAGGAGAGGAAAATAAAAGTATGGATAACAATTATTATTATACAGGATTTATAGAGCGCCAACAGTTTACGCAGCGCTTTACAACACGAGAGCAGGCAGTACAGTTACAAAACAAATCAATACAGGAGGGATCAGAGGGCCCTGATCAGAGGAGCTTACAATCTAGGAGGGAGGGTCAAGTGATACAAAAGGTAATAACTGTGGGGGATGACCTGATGGAGAAAATAAGAGTACAGTTGTTGGGTGGAGGCAGGATAGGCTTCTCTGAAGATCAGGGATTGTCTAAAAGTAGACAGAACAGGAGAGAGTCAGATTGGGGTAGGGAATTCCAAAGGATTGGAGAGGCTCGGGAGAAGTCCTGGAGGAGAGCATGGGAGGAGGTGACAAGGGAAGTAGATTTTCTATATTTCTGGCTCACCACATGTCAGCACACTATGGGACATAACTTGCCTCAACACAAGGGAGGGAAAAATAACAACAACCCAGAACAGTGGTGGCTGGTGGTATATTTTTAGCGCCCCCTATCCACCCCCCCGTCAGTTGGTCTCCAGCCCCACACTTACTCCATCTAGGTCACGGGCAGCGCTTCCTCCGGGCTTCACCCTGCATCTCCTCCCTCCTCCTTCTCCTCGGCAGCCAATAGGATAGCTTCTCCTCTTGGCCAGTCGGGTGACAGGTCTCAGGACCCGCTTCCTGATTGGCCCGGGAGAAGAATCAGGAAGACATTAGCGAATATTAATTCGTTATTGTGATACAACTGAGTGGGCTCGGGGCGCAGTGCTCTGTGCCCCGAGCCCACCCTTTTTTGAAGCCAATTAAAGCCTCAGGCTCTAATCATGTGCTTCTAAAAAAAAAAAAAACCCCATTGGAATCCATGCGTCCGGCGCCCTGCATGTGGATTAGGGGGCTGGGCACATGGATTAGGGGGGGCCTGAATACAAAAAGAATATAGTACACTGACAAAGCACCTGAAGAATCAAAGCTGCTGGGTTTTATGTTAGCCATGTCCAGTCTATAGTGTCAAATGAAAGTATTCCTAGGATGTCCTCGATTTGGACATGTACTAAAATATAAATAAACCGCAAATTCCTGAAGTGTTTGCATTAAGAATGCCTCTAATAGGAGTGGCTTGTTTCTTTTGTCCTTATTGGATAAACTCTACTGGATATTCTATATATGTGACAGTTTTCTGGTCAATGCTTTCTGGTTCTTTAACAAGCTATTGCACATATCATTATGTATCATTATGTATGAATCTTATGTTCTCTATGCCTCCCTTATTATTGGGCTGTTTTGTCATGATAGTTTCTCCCAATAAAAAAATATTTGTAAAAGAAAGTATTCCTAGAATGACAGCAGGCTGTTTTACGTATGTCCTCTGTGGAAACCCAACCAGTCCACCAGGTTGACCTTAGAGGTGTGCACAACGGAAATGAGTCATTTTTGTTTCGGCTTCATTCATTAAGTAAATCCTTTCGTTTCTCCTTATTTGTAATGTTAGAATGATTCGTTTTTGTTATTTCAGGAGAGTATATATTCATTACAGTGAATTCTAGGCCTCCTTCCACTATCTCGGCGCTAAAAATATGTCAGCTTTCATAAAATGAATAGAGCTTCCACAATTGTAACAATAGATGTCATCATTGTGTAACATTAATAAAATAGCTGCCGCTTAAAGTGCAAACGCATAAACATCAAAGAGATAATAATAATAAAAATTGCACCAATCCAACTCAGGTGCCTATGATTATTATAGCAGCGCTACTACGGTATCATAAAGTTTATGATCAGTTTTCATGTGTATATGGTACACACAAGGAATACGTAGTTGAGGGACAAATAAGGAGGAAACCCCAGAAACCTCAGATGGTGATCTTGCTATGTTACAACATTAAACAACCCACACCTAAATCTGTGCATCGCACTCCCCTTCAGGGTTCACACTCACCAGAGGGATGGATATATCAGGCATGGATTAGTAAACCACAGTTCTCCTCAGCAACAAGGAAGGTATCACAGCTTATCCTAAGATCTCCACCGGTTCTCAGGGCAGAAAAATAGCTCCAATAGTGTAATTATGTTTTATCTCTTTAGTTTATTAAAGTGGTGTTCCACCCCCAAAAAAAAAAATCATGAATGTGCCTAAAAAAAAAAAAAAATTAGAATTTTTTTTTTCTTTTTACTCACCTCTAAATGGCTGTTGCTAGGGGGTCCCTCGTAGTCTGCCTCCTTCAGTGCCTGGGCTCTTGAAGTCACTTCCCCTCAGTGCAGGAAGGGCTTAGCCCTGCCCCCTCCCTCTTGTCAATCATCTAGGACACGTGACAGGTCCCAGATGATTGCGTGGCCAATCACAGCGCCGCTCGCCACAGCCGGGCGCCCACAGTTACAATGCCAGCGCCGCTGATTGGAGGGGGAGACGAGCGGGGCTTCGATCCCCCACATCGCTGGACCCTGGGATAGATAAGTGTCCGATTATTAAAAGCCAGCAGCTGCAGTATTTGTAGCTGCTGACTTTTAATTTTTTTTTATAAAGGGAACACCACTTTAAATACTAATCCATGCCTGATATATCCATCCCTCTGGTGAGTGTGAACCCCAAAGGGGAGTGTGATGCACAGTATATATTCATTGTTCCGAATCAATTTGTATTTTCGGAAGCTCCGTTTTTGTTATTTTGGAACGTACTCATCGCGTCCGGTCGTCGTAAGGTCACCGTTGTGCATGACCTTACAACGACCGGACAGGACGAGTGTGTTCCACGACCAGGAAGAGACAAACCAGGAAGCAAGAGGTGGACGCTGCTTCCCATACAACGTGAGTCGCTCCTTCCCTGTGTTGTGAGGAATGCCGTCCATTTGCCTAGAGAGTTTTAAATGGTTTGACCGATGAATTTGTATGGAAAAACTTTTAATTAATAAACTAAAGAGAGAAAACGTAATTACACTATTGGAGCTTTTTTTCTGCCCTGAGAACCAGTGGAGATGTTAGGATATGCTGTGACACCTTCCTTTGTTGCTGAGGAGAGCTGTGGTTTACTAATCCATGCCTGATATATCCATCCCTCTGGTGAGTGTGAACCCCGAAGGGGAGTGTGATGTATATATTCATTGTTCCGAATCAATTTGTATTTTCAGAAGTTCTGTTAAGTTTTTGCTATTTCAGAAGATTGGCTACGTTTGTTTTACGTGTTCATTCGTTATTTCGGTAGATTACTTATGCACTCTGAGTGATCCCTGCTAGTCCAACCCACAAAGGGAAATCAAATGAGCTGATTGAATGATATTGACTAGAGTCGCGTGCATTCGGAAGTAACGAATGGAACAAAATTAATTTCGGATTCATTTGTTATGTTATGATTCAGAGATTCTGATGGATCCACCTCCGTCCAACCCAAACCCTATGAAGGAGAAGTCATCTTATTTCACTTTTATACTTTACTGTATTTATTGTAATAAGTTTCCATTTCATATGCAGTGCATTTTTTATAGCAATGAAAATTGTTAATGCAAAAAGAATCTGACTATCCAAGAGTGAAAGACTTCCGCGGCACTCTCATTCAAATAAAACAAATTATTCCGAAATAATACATATTCATTTGTTAAGTTGAATTAATTTCCCCATTCCAAGCTGACCTTGTTGGGCTGAACATATACAAATTTAAGGAACGGTCTCTCAAATTTCACCCCAATACAAAAAGAATCTTATTAGGATATTCACGCTATGCTCACTGGAATAAAAATGAATGGAACCGAATCAATTTGGGTCATTGGTTATGTAGTTATCTTATTTCCGAAGCTTCAAGAATTATCATGAACGTTTGCATCCTGTCATCTGAATGACACAAATGAATACAAATGTATTTGTTGCTTTTTGATATAACTTATATCGGATTAGTTAAAATGCGTTACTATTGTGATTACAGAGCATCCGGAAAGTATTCACAGAGCTCACTTTTTCCATATTTTGTTATGTTACGGCCTTATTCCAAAATGGATTCATTTAATTATTTTCCTCAACATTCTGCAAACAATACCCCAGGACCTCTCCAGCTCCATCAGGTTGGATGGGGAGCGTTGGTGCACAGCTATTTTCAGATCTTTCCAGAGATGTTTAATCGGGTTCAAGTCTGGGCTCTGTCTGGGCTCTGGCTGGACCACTCAAGGACATTCACAGAGTTGTCCCGGAGCCACTCCTTTGTTATCTTGGCTGTGTGCTTAGGGTCGTTGTCCTGTTGGAAGATGAACCTTCACCCCAGTCTGAGGTCCAGAGCACTCTGGAGAAGGTTTTCATCAAGGATGTCTATGTACATTGCTGCATTCATCTTTCCCTCAATCCTGACTAGTCTCCCAGTTCCTGCCCCTGAAAAACATCCCCACAGCATGATGCTGCCACCAGACATGACGCTTGCCATTCAGGCCAAAGAGTTCAATCTTTGTTTCATCAGACCAGAGAATTTTGTTTCTCATGGTCTGAGAGTCCTTCAGGTGTCTTTTGGCAAACTCCAGGTGGACTGTCATGTGCGTTTTACTGGGGAGTGGCTTCCATCTGGCCCCTGTACCATACAGGCCTGATTGGTGGAGTGCTGCAGAGATGGTTGTCCTTCTGGAAGGTTCTCCTCTCTCCACAGAGAAATGCTGAAGCTCTGTCAGAGTGACCATCGGGTTCTTGGACACCTCCCTGACTAAGGCCCTTCTCCCCCGATCGCTTAGTTTGGCCGGGTGGTCCGCTCTAGGAAGAGTCCTGGTGGTTCCAAACTTCTTCCATCTACAGATGACGGAGGCCACTGTGCTCATTGGGACCTTCAATGCTGCAGAAATGTTTCTGTACCCTTCCCCCGATCCGTGCCTCCATACAATCCTGTCTCGGAGGTCTACAGACAATTCCTTGGACTTCATGGCTTGGTTTGTGCTCTGACATGCACTGTTACCTGTGGGACCTTCTATAGACAGGTGTGTGCCTTTCCAAATCATGTCCAATCACCTGAAGTTACCACAGGTGGACTCCAATCAAGTTGTAGAAACATCTCAAGGATGATCAGTGGAAACAGGAGGCACCTGAGCTCAATTCTGAGTGTCATGGGAGGAGTCTGTGATACTTATGTATATGGGAGGAGTCTGTGATACTTATGTACATGGGAGGAGCCTGTGATACTTATGTACATGGGAGGAGCCTGTGATACTTATGTACATGGGAGGAGTCTGTGATACTTATGTACATGGGAGGAGCCTGTGATACTTATGTACATGGGAGGAGCCTGTGATACTTATGTACATGGGAGGAGCCTGTGATACTTATGTACATGGGAGGAGCCTGTGATACTTATGTACATGGGAGGAGCCTGTGATACTTATGTACATGGGAGGAGTCTGTGATACTTATGTACATGGGAGGAGTCTGTGATACTTATGTACATGGGAGGAGTCTGTGATACTTATGTACATGGGAGGAGTCTGTGATACTTATGTACATGGGAGGAGTCTGTGATACTTATGTACATGGGAGGAGTCTGTGATACTTATGTACATGGGAGGAGTCTGTGATACTTATGTACATGGGAGGAGCCTGTGATACTTATGTACATGGGAGGAGTCTGTGATACTTATGTACATGGGAGGAGTCTGTGATACTTATGTACATGGGAGGAGCCTGTGATACTTATGTACATGGGAGGAGCCTGTGATACTTATGTACATGGGAGGAGTCTGTGATACTTATGTACATGGGAGGAGTCTGTGATACTTATGTACATGGGAGGAGTCTGTGATACTTATGTACATGGGAGGAGCCTGTGATACTTATGTACATGGGAGGAGCCTGTGATACTTATGTACATGGGAGGAGCCTGTGATACTTATGTACATGGGAGGAGCCTGTGATACTTATGTACATGGGAGGAGCCTGTGATACTTATGTACATGGGAGGAGTCTGTGATACTTATGTACATGGGAGGAGTCTGTGATACTTATGTACATGGGATTTTTTCTTTTTAATAAATTTGCAAAGATTTCAAACAAACTTCTCTGATGTTGTCATTATGGGGGATTGTTTGTAAAATTTTGAGGGAAATAATGAATTTAATAAATTTTGGAAAAAGGCTGTAACATAACAAAATGTGGAAAAAGTGAAGCACTGTGAATACTTTCCGGATGCACTGTATGATGATGCCCTTCGTTAAAGCGGAGCTTTACTCTCTTGATCAACTTTACTGTTTTTATTCATCATGCTGCTAGCATTAGTAAATAGATAGGAAAATATATTATATTCACTTATTTTAAACTTTTATTTTTTTCATTTCTGCAGGTACTTCCTGGTTTCCAGACCTAGGCAAATGATGTCATACATCCCAGGAGTCTCCAGGAGGGGAGGGGAGGGCAGAGAGGAGGGGCTTTCTCAGCTAAGCACACCCTCCTAAGTGCATGCCTGATGTAAGAGCAGATGGATTCCAAGAAGTAAAAGCTACATGAATCCTCTGCCCTTACTCAAGATGGCCACCACCAGAAACGCTAGGGGGGGGGGGGGGTGTCTTTCAAAGTGATTTCTCAAAATAAAGCATGAAGACATGGATGGAGGGAGTTTGCTTTAAATAAAAATAAATGAAATAGTGTTTTTGGTTTGTGGTGCTCGGATGCAAGGTAGATGCATTTTAAGGTAAGGGCAGTAGTTTGAATAAGCTCTTGCTATATACTAGACATGTGCAATTTGTTTTGTTCCGAATTAATCTTCTAACGAATTAACGAAAACCCGTTTAACAAATTTTTCTGTAAATTCAAATATTTGAAAATTCTGAAATTAAAAAATTTGTAATTTCCTAAATTTGGAAATTTGTAAGTTCGAAATTCGAAAATCCTAAAACCCAAAAATTCAAAAATCTGAAATAATAATAACTAACTATGAAATTATTGGTATTGGAATTTCCTTCAAATTTGGCTGTTAGTGAACGTAATGAATACGAATTTATCCGAATTGACGAATTATCCCAAATAACAAATGCCGCATCTAAAGGTATGGAACATAATGAATGAATAATAATAAAGAACAAGAATAATAATAATAAAAACTTTTTATTATCATTATTTATTATTAATTTGTTTGGTTCGGTTTGTTTAGATGCGGCCTTCGTTATTTTGGATAATTCGTAACTTCAAATAAATTTTTATGCGTTACGTTCACTAACAGCAATAATTTAAAGGAAATACCAATACCTATAATTTAATGGTTGGTTATTAGGGATGAGCCCACGGTTCGAGTTGTTAGTTTGTTTTAAAACGAACCGAACATTATGGGGCGTTCGCGGGAAATTCAAGTGCCGCTGAACGCCCCATAATGCACTGCGAGATCTCAGTGCATTGTTGTATGATGATTGGCGAAAGCGTGCACCTGACCTGCATGCTTTGGCCAATCACAGCGTGCTCTGCTGCGAGAGCCATAATTGGCCAAAGACAGGGTACATTTGGCCAATCATGGCTCAGGGGGACTAAGTCCACGTCCCCCACACTATATAAGGCTGCCTACATAGCCGCCCCGTGTAGTGTTGTCGGTGTGGATGGAGAGATAGCCTGAGCTAGTTTAAGCAGGCAGGTTATTTAGTTAGTGGCAGTGTATTTTATATATATATATATATATATATATATATATATATATATATATATATATATACACATATATATATATATATATATATATATATATATATATATATATATACTCTCTGCATTTAGCCTATAGACTATAGACTATATATTCTATATTCAGTGTTTACTCTATATTCAGTCAGTGCAGGCAGTATAAATATATACCCCTGGGATCAGTGGCAGTGCAGGGGGAAGGGGAGGCTGTGATCAATGGTAATGTTGATTTTTTTTACCAACTACCAATATAAAGAGGAGTTTCAACACTGACCACCAATGTAATAGGGGATTTACACTGACCACTAATGTAATAGGGGTTTACACTGACCACCAATGTAATAGGGGTTTACACTGACCACCAATGTAATATTGATTTACACTGACCACCAATGTAATAGGGGTTTACATTGACCACCCATGTAATAGGGGTTTACATTGACCACCAATGTAATAGGGGATTTACACTGACCACTAATGTAATAGGGGTTTACACTGACGACCAATGTAATAGGGGTTTACACTGACCACCAATGTAATAGGGGTTTACACTGACCACCAATGTAATAGGGGTTTACACTGACCACCAATGTAATAGGGGTTTACACTGACCACCAATGTAATAGGGGTTTACACTGACCACTAATGTAATAGGGGTTTACACTGACCACTAATGTAATAGGGGTTTACACTGACCACTAATGTAATAGGGGTTTACACTGACCACCAATGTAATAGGGGTTTACACTGACCACCAATGTAATAGGGGTTTACACTGACCACCAATGTAATAGGGGTTTACACTGACCACCAATGTAATAGGGGTTTACACTGACCACCAATGTAATATTGATTTACACTGACCACCAATGTAATAGGGGTTTACACTGACCACCAATGTAATAGGGGTTTACACTGGCCGCCAATGTAATAGGGGTTTACACTGACCACCAATGTAATAGGGGTTTACACTGACCACCAATGTAATAGGGGTTTACACTGACCACTAATGTAATAGGGGTTTACACTGGCTGCCAATGTAATAGGGGTTTACACTGACCACCAATGTAATAGGGGTTTACACTGACCACTAATGTAATAGGGGTTTACACTGGCTGCCAATGTAATAGGGGTTTACACTGACCACCAATGTAATAGGGGTTTACACTGACCACTAATGTAATAGGGGTTTACACTGACCACTAATGTAATAGGGGTTTACACTGGCTGCCAATGTAATAGGGGTTTACACTGACCACTAATGTAATATAAGCATTCACAGTAACCACCAATGTAAGGAGGGGGACCTTCACAATGGCCACTAGGGTGAATAAAAGGATTGTACACCAAGCCCCAATGTAATGAGAAGATTCACAATGACCACCAATGTAAAGGGAATTTACACTGACCACTAATGTAAGGGGGGCATTAACACCGGCCACTAGTGTGCATGAAAGGATTGTACACCAAGCACTTTCACAGCACTGCCAGGTGTGCAGACCAACACCCAAAATTTCTCAGAGATTGATTGCTTTCACCTGTTTTTGCCCGACACTATGCTGCAATTTATTGTGGACCAGACAAATTTATATGCCCAGCAATATATTGCCAACAACCCCCAATCTTCATATGCCCGTCCTTTTGAGTGGAGAGTTCAAAGTGTTTATGGGCCTCACCCTAAACATGGGCATTACAAAAAAAAAATGAAGGACATGCCTATTGGTCCACCAACCCCATCCACAATATGCCCATTTATTCTGCCGTAATGTCCAGGTCCCGATACAAGATGATAATGCGCTTTCTTCACTTCAGCGACAACACCCAGTGCCCTCCCCACAATCATCCAAATTACGACAAGTTATACAAGATTCGCCCACTGATAAATTTCTTTTCCCAACAATTTGCAGAACTCTATGTCCCCAAGCAGCATATATGTGTCGATGAGTCCCTGGTGCCCTTTTCAGGCCGGCTAGGAATAAAGCAATATATTACTAGCAAAAGGGCCAGATACGGAGTAAAATTATACAAGCTATATGAGAGAGTCACGGGATATTTGTATGCATTCCGCATATATGAAGGAAAAGATTCCCAGCTCCAGCCCCCTGAGTGCCCGGCCTACATGGGCACAACTGGAAAGATTGTATGGGACCTGGCATACCCACTTCTAAACAAAGCATATCACATATACCTTGACAACTTTTACACCAGCCTGCCCTTTTTCAAACACTTATACATTGCAAAAACCCTGGTCTGTGGAACCTCCAGAAAAAAAAAGAAAGGGCTTCCCACAATCCCCACAAAAAGCTGTGAAGGGGGGAAAGAGCATCATTGAGATGCAACGAAGTGCTGGCCTTGAGGTGGAAGGATAAGAGGGACGTGCACATGATGTCCACCATCCATGACGACACTACAATTGAGGTATAAAGAAGACAAGGTCCCATTGAAAAGCCAACATGTGTCCAAGATTATAATCTCTACATGGGGGGGTGGGGGGGGGGGTGTATTTTAATGATCAAATGATTCAGCCCTATTTGTCAATAAGGAGGTCCCGATTCTGGTACAAGAAGGTAGCAATTTATCTCATTCATTTGGCCATTTACAATTCCTACGTAGTCTACACCAAATCCATTGAAAGCCCCGCCCCTTCCTAAAATTCATAGAAGAAGTTGTCACGTCCCTCATCTATCACCAAAGACCCCCCCCCCCCCCCAGAAGACCTTCGCTCTGAGGCTGTTTGCCGACTTCATGAGCGCCACTTCCCCTTCAACATTCCACCATCTGAAGCAGGCCGAAGACGGCAAAAAAAATGTTGCGTGTGCACGAAAAGAGGATTTAGAACAGATACCAGCTACCATTGTCCCCAGTGTCCCTCCCAACCTGGCCTTTGCATTGGTGAATGCTTCCAACTTTATCACACATCCATAAAATATTAGCCCATATTTTTAACCATTTCCCCATTTTCATCATCTGTGCTGACCATTTTCCATGCTTCCCCAAATAACCATGCCACTGCCTTCCACGTGAACTGACCTTGGCCTGTTTTGTGACTATGTCTCTGCCTACTGTTTGGACTGCTTCCACGTGAACTGACCCTGGCCTGTTTTGTGACTATGCCTCTGCCTACCGTTTGGACTGCTTCCACGTGAACTGACCCTGGCCTGTTTTATGGACTATGCTTTTGCCTACTGCTTGGACTGATCTGTTGCCCTGCTACTGTAGTACACAGGGGTCTCACATATGTGAGGGGCTCCAGAATTGTTTTTCCGGATGGAGAAAAAATGTTATGTTTTCTCCGGGTTTTGGAATTTCCGGATTAGGGTCTGGAGTCCGGAGGCTTCATAGAGATTTGGGTGGGTCGAAGCCTCTACCCCTGTGCCCCTGTGCGCAGGATCTTACCTGATTGCGGCCCTCAGCCTGCTGCTGACTTACTGCCATCATGGCTCTGCCTGTCGCATGAATGGACCACACCTCTGCCTGCTACCTGGACTATGGAAATAATTAGCTGTAGCAGGAGGCAGTATGTTTATGAAGGCCTGGAGAGCGGTACAATAATGAGTGTCTGCAGGTAACAATGTACCAGGACCAATATTATGGCTGTGCTGCCTGTCTCTCCTTGGACCATTTCTATGGACTGTGCTGTGCTGACAATATCCTTGTGCTGACTATAGACAATATTCCTGCCTGCTGCCTGGACCAGTTCTCTCCTCTGTGGACACTACTAAAAGCACAGGTAATACTTTTTTTTTTTTACCCTTTCCGCAATAGAATTTATTTTGGATTGTAATTCTTGGTATGTGCATGCTACGTGTGAGAAATATGAAGGGCCTTCAAAAATGATAGGTTGCCAGGAAATTATATATGTAATGTATGCTCCTAGAATGCCTGATGGTGCTACTTGGATGTTGGGCCTCTGTATGTGGCCAGGCTGTGTAAAAGTCTCACACATGTGGTATCGCCATACTCGGGAAGTGTAACAGAAGGTATTTTGGGGTGTAATTTGTTGTATGCATATGCTATGAGAGAGAAATAACCTGTTAATATGACAATTTTGTAAAAAAAAAAAATTAAAAAAAAATCTTCATTTTGCAAAGAATTGTGGGAAAAAATTATAACTTAAAAAAATTCACCATGCTACGTACTTAATACCTTGGAATGTCTACTTTCTAAAAAGGGGTCATTTGGGGGGTATTTGTACTTTCCTGACTTGTTAGGGTCTCAAGAAATGAGATAGGCCACCAGTACATCAGGTGTGATCAATTTTCAGTGATTGGCACCATAGATTGTAGACTCTATAACTTTCACAAAGACCAAATAATTTACACTAATTTGGGATATTTTACAAAAGATATGTAGCAGTATAAATTTTGGCCAAAATTTATGAAGAAAAATTAGTAATTTGCTAAATTTTATGACAGAAACAAAGAAAAAGGTAATTTTTCACAAAATTTATGGTCTTTTTTTATTTTTAGCACAAAAAATAAAAAAACCCACTAGTGATTAACCACTTCCCGCCCGGCCTATAGCGTATTGAAGTCCGGGAAGTGGTTCCGTTATCCTGACCACGTTATCTTTACCACGTGATCAGCCGTGTCCAATTACGGCTGATCACGCTGTCAATAGGAAGAGCCGTTTATCGGCATTTCCTCACTCGTGTCTGACAGACGCGAGTAGAGGAGAGCCGATCGGCGGCTCTCCTGGCAGGGGGGGTCTGTGCTGATTGTTTATCAGCGCAGCCCAGCTCAGATCACCACACTGGACCACCAGGGATCGCCACTAGGACCACCAGGGAAGGGGCAACATGTGGATGGCCAGGTATGTACCCCATGGCCATCCACATGTGCCCAATCTGTGCCAATCAGTGCACACAAATGGGCACTGATTGGCACCATTATGTTTCAGTTATGCCCAGCAATTCCACCAATAAGTTTTATCAGTGCCACCAATCAGTGTCATCAGTGCCACCTGTCAGTGCCCATCTGTGCCCATCAGTGCCCACCTATCAGTGCCCATCAGTGCCACCCATAAGTACCCATCAGTGCCACCCATATGTACCAATCAATGCCACCTACGAGTGCCCATCAGAGCTGCCTATGAGTGCCCATCGGTGCCACCTATGAGTGCCCATCAGTGCTGCCTATCAGTGCCCATGATCAGTACCACCTCATCAGTGCCACCTCATCGGTGCCCATCAGTGCAGCCATATCAGTGCCCGTCATTGAAGAAGAAAACGTACTTATTTACAAAAAATGTTAACAGAAACAAAGAAAAACTTGTTTTTTTCAAAATTTTCGGTCTTTATTTGTTTGTTGCACAAAAAATAAAAACTGCAGAGGTGATCAAATACCACCAAAAGAAATCTCTATTTGTGGGAACAAAATAATAAAAAATTTGTTTGGGTACAGTGTAGCATGTCCTTCAAGTTGCAAGAGCGCTGAAAGCAGAAAATTGGCCTGGGCGGGAAGGTGTCTAAGTGCCCGGTATTGAAGTGGTTAAATACCACCAAAAGAAAGCTCTATTTGTGTGAAAAAAGGACGCAAATTTCATATGGGTACAGTGTTGTATGACTGAGTAATTGTCATTCAAAGTGGGACAGCGTTGAAAGCTGAAAATTGTCCTGGGCAGGAAGGGGGTGTAAGTGCTCGGTATTGAAGTGGTTAAAGACGGCCCTGGACAGGTGGTGAGGAGGTGATACAAAAGAAAACTTCCTCTCTGCCTGTCAATTGCCCTCTTAATAGCAATCCAAAACAAATCGCTCTTCACCACATTTGTCTGAGAAGCTTTAGCAATTCATAAGTAGCATAGAGATTTCCTGAGTGTAGGGGAAGGTTATACATAAGAACTTTAGCAGGTCAGCAGTGCTAATTGTTTATCTTACCCCATTGGGAGCCATTTATTCTGTTTAGTGATCAGTTGTTCCTCTTCATTATAAAGTATTTCAGTAGAATGGTTGAGCAGCTAAAAATTTCCAGTGTAGCGCTAATCAAATCCACTGTGCAGCTTTACATTAGCATAGGAAACCAGAATCAGGTGTGAGCTATAGACATCCCACGTGGGGAAGTCATCCCTCACTGGGTGTATATATATCACCTGAGCAGCTTCCTAGAGGATCATTAACCTCTCAGTCTTTGCAGAGCTGCTATCTCTGGTAGGGATGTCTTTTTTTTTGCTGCTTGTCTCATAATATGCTTTTATTTTTTGTATTATTATGTTTTTTATTTTAAAGCTGCACTAGTTTGTAGGTCTGTATAATAGAATGTTTATATGGCTGGTACTTATAGGAGCTATGAGATGTTGTCTGATGCTGGCTTCCTAAAAATACCAGTTGCCTGGCTGTTCTGCTGGCTTTGATCTTTTGGCACCATATAATATGTAGCCTGGTAAGTGATGCCCCCCCCCCCATCCTTTCCTGTGTGTGTGTTTTTTTGTTTTTTTTTTTTTTTTTCTCCTCCTCCCATACTCCTGTTCAGGTCAGTTTCTGGCTAGTGCTTCAAATTATTGAAGCAAGAGGGTCAGCCAGGCAACTAGGATTTTAAAGTTAAGTAACCAATAACCTTTGTTTCTATAGGCCTTGTATGGGGGGGGGGGGGGGGGGGGGGCCTTTTGGTTTTTATATAAGGTGTGTACGGGGTGGGCAGGAGATTTGAGGGTAGAAAATGTGCTGGAAGGGGTGAATCTTGGGGAGGGGCGTTTGTGATCTTTGGGGGTGGTGAATAAGATTTGTGCTGCAAGGGGGTGGATTTGTACTAGAGAATTTTATGTTCCTACATCTTGGGGGGGGGGGGGGGGGGCACAGCTTGGCATGGTTTTTGTCCTGGGCTCTAGATGAGCTTGTCCTGACCCCGGGTGTGTCCAAGCCTTTTGCAATGCTTTTTTAGCCAGCTTTGTTGTAGTTTAAAGCGCCACTCAGCACAGCTTTTTATGAG